>JARQAB010000156.1:0-71183 GCA_036172955.1 Meloidogyne arenaria
CCTATCTTCTTCCCCTTCCAACATTCTTCTATAAATAGCAATTTCTGCGTCCAAAGTTTGTTTTGTGTCCAAAAGCATTTTGTAATTCAACCATTAATGTTGACATTTATCCCTCATTCTGCGGGTTTGTGTATCTCTATCCATTCAAAGCTGAATCATAACTTCTTTGATCGTTTCTTCTAATTGATAAGCTAATTCTTCTGCTTGCTTTTCCAAAAGAGAATTCTGTTGGACATGGGAATTTTTTTTAATTTTATAAAAGAACCAAAAATGTCTATAAGGTTAATTTAGGAATTCGAGATGAAAGAATGAAAATTATTTACTTAATAGTAAATAGTTATTACAATTAGTATGTATGTTTCAAGTTTTTATGTCTCCTATCAAGAATCTGTTTATTAATATTTAAAGAACATTTTGTGAATGTCAGTGTTACACTGACAAATAAGTCGCTAGTGTGAGCGGTGTTTTGTAACGTTGGTTTGTGTCATCTACAATTTTTAAGATGTCTTTCTTTTAGACGGATCTCTAAAAAGAGCATAGTGTCGGGACTCTAATATATTCTTTAAAGGCCAAAACATTGACTTAAAGTAGGGGGTCATAGGGCAAAATTACGTTCGGCATATGCAAACAAAGATATTCCTTGGAAGCTCTTCCGAGTGCCAATCCATATGTATTATAGTATGTTAAATTGGAGCATGTAAAAGGTACAAATAATAAGAGGAGTCCACTACAGCAGGATGGTGACGGCGAGAAGGGCCCATATGTAGTACAATTTCAAAAACCGATTTGAAAATCTTAATACGGAAAATATATCCCGACTAGTCCTCCCAGGTAAGGTCCAACGGGATTATTCATTGGAGAGAAAGTTGAATGAGAGATTATGGTAATTAAAATGTTTAAAAACGTTTAAGTTTACATTAATTATATTAAGTTTTAATAATTTTCTTTATAAATACCTATTATTATTAATTTTACTACCTTCCCCTCCAAGGTCAGCCAATTTCCCCCTCAAATCGCCCAATTGGAGTCCGTAATCGTTTAATTTCTTCTTTAGCATAATTATGTTCCAATACTTTGTCTAAGATGATTGTGTTTGTATTTCCCTGTACTTTCTAATTTATACCAAGACTCAATAATCTGTTCTGTGGCGACTATTTATTCTCTCATTAATCCTCTCTAATCTCCCTCATTGCCGAAAGCCAAGTCATTCCGGAAACAATTCTCGATTTCTTGTGTTGTGTCTCGAGCAGCCATTGCTTGCAAATCTTGAATTTTCTTGGTCGTGGGCACGCCGGAGAAAGTCTAATTCTTCCAATAAATGTCTGGGACTGGTTTTGGTGATCAATTTCTGTTGAGTGTTTCTTGGGTCCACTTTCCTGTTCAATGAATAAAATATTATTTTATTTCATTAAATCTATACTAGATAGATTTTAAAATTTACAATTAAAAAACGCAATCTTTTCTAAAGTAATTTTTAATGGCAGGTTTTTTAAAAAAATTTAACGAGGGCGATAAATATATCAATTTTTACTTAATATTAAATAATACCATTACTAAATACTATTTAATTCCAAAACTTTTTTTTCAGTTTCATAGTTTGCATATTTGTTTCTAATTCTATTTTGGGGTTCAGTGCTTTTTTGGGGGCAACTGACATATAATATGTAGTGATTAAGTGTGGAGTGATAATAAAACTAATAGGTACTTTATTTAATTACATTACTTAATGAAATTACTGGATCTACCGTATTTTCTCTAAAATAAGGACCCCCCTCCAAAAAATAAGCCCCCCCCCTCTAAAATAAGCCCCCTCTAGAGGTAGCGTCGTAAAAAAATAAGCCCCCCCTCTAAAATAAGCCCCTCCTACAATAAGCCCCCTCCCCCAAAAAATTTTTAATTGTTGATTAATTTTTGTGTCCCCTTCAGAGTTGGTCTCCAGTAGGGATATAGAGGATTAGAAGTGGTTAGAAGTGTATTTGGAAGATTAACAGATATATAAAGGGATCAACGTACATAGATATCGAGGGAATTTTAGGTTGATTAATAGCGATATCGGAGGAAACTTTTAGGTTTAAGGGATAATATATGGATAGTTGAAGATATTTAAGGGAGATATGAAGGGATGTATTGGAAGGATTAAAAGGGCATTTATGTAGATTAAGCGATTAAGAAAATTTCGGTGATTAACCAGAATTGTCACGGGGAGTAATAGTTGAGTTCATTTGGATTAAGATGGTTTTGAACGGCATATCTGGGGATTTCTGCTGGATATCAGAGATATTGGTTCATTGGTAGGGAATATCGTTAGGATTAGTGGAGTCATGGATCTCGGAAGATAAAGACGGATATGGGGAAAAAAAAAATTCTTCGCTATATCCTCCTCTACAATCCCATCAAATCCATTGATAACCCTTTTAAATTTCTGAAAATGCTTTTTAACCTTTATCCCACTGGAACATCTCTTAATCCTCCAAAATCCCTTGATATCCCTACTAATTCCAAAAACACAAAAGGTCCCTCTAAAATGTCTCAATATTCACCATAATCCTCCGATATCTCCGACTTCTTAAAGGCATATCTAATCTGAAAGTGATCAATTGACAGAGTACTTGATAAGTTTTTGGACAAGGGATTTTTTCTTGAAAAGACTAGTATAGGATGAATCTTATTGAATTTAGACAAAATTTTTTTACTAAAGTGTTTAGTAATAAATTTTAGTTTTTGCAAAAATTTAGACATCGAAAAAAAAATAAGCCCCCCCTCACCAAAATAAGCCCCCCCTCTAAAATAAGACCCCTCTAGAGGTCGATCGAAAAAAACAATAAGCCCCGGGGCTTATATTTAGAGAAAGAAATACGGTTATCTAGTCTCACATTTAAGTAATATTAAATAAAGTAAGTAAAGCTATTTAATTAAATTTTGTTCTTAAAAAATTGCACATCCTTTTCCTGTTGTTATTATATTTTTTAAGTCGGTGATGTGCACTGACAAAGGTGAAAGTACTTGAACTATCTAATTCATTTAGGGCTAATTTACAGCTATTTCGTTCGTGGTAGGTAAATATCTTTTGAAATGTACTGTGAGAATCCCTTTTTTGTCATGTCTCCCCTTCTAGCAACATTTGGTCCAGCTTATAATTCCAACTATTTTTAAAATGCTTCCCTAAATCCAAGTTAACTTACAGTTTTTTTTTTTTTTTTTTTTGTCCTTTGTAATTCTCAGGTAAGTCGACTATTGTTCTCTCTTCAATACCTTCACATCTTCCCTCTACAATAGCTATTCGACCGTTCACTCAATGCCGCCCAATTTCACTCTCTAAGGGCAGCCAAAAGCCCAATTTCAAAACAATAAGGCATCCATTCGTTCCTTGTCTTCTTCATGGGACATGTGAAGCTTCTTCAATTTTTTTCTACAATGGTTGCCATTTCTTCAGCCATGCTGCCTAGCTTTACGTTCTAATTCTTATCCTTTCTTTCTCTGTGTTTTCAGTTTCATTTTTTTTTTTTTTGTTTATTTTTTATTTTTTAATTATTTCTGTTTTTTCTTTCTTTTTTTTTTATTTTTCTTCTTCTTTTTTTTTTTTTTTTTTTTTTTTTCTGTTATTTTATTTTTTTTTTGTTTATTTTTTTTTTTTCTTTTCTTTTTCCACTTTCATTTATTATGTTCTTCTTTTTTTTCTCCTCGGTTTTTTTTCCCCCCCTTTCTATTTATCTTATTTTTGTATATTTTTTTTTTTTGTCTTTATTTTATTTTTTTTTTTTATATTGATTTTTTTCTTTTATTTTATAAGTTTTCTGGCTTAGTCTAAATCAGCATTCGAAACATATCACGGACAATTGGAGGCATCTCTCCCCCAGCGCTTGCGCAAAAAGTCCAAATCACAGCCAACTTTCTGGTTTTTGTGCTTCGAGGGGGAAAGAAACGGACCTATTAGATATTAGTTGAATAAAAGATAAATAGTCCTAGATGAAGGTGCAAATGGATATACTCTTGGGTGTGGATCCGTGTCTCTTTTTTAAGGGTGATACCGCCAATCAGAACAGGAGCTCGAGTAGATAAGATTCGACATCTAAGGGGCAGGTTCGAATTAGTTCCTCTAAGGTTAGGTTCTCTTAGCTCAGACTTCCATTATGGATCTATTCATACCCAACAAATTTAACTCAATAATTAACCTTTTCAATATAAAATAGCCAAATCTCTTTTGTTTTTTTTTATCATTTTTTTTTTTTAAATCACTCATTTCCTTTCTTTTCAAAGTTCTCGAGTATTCTCTAACTAGCGGAAGCAGCAGTAGAGCCAGGCTAGGGCGCGATAAAGGTCTTGCTGCTAATTGACGATGTTTCGCTAAAACCATTTTTAGCCACCCTACTATGGTAATCACTTGCTAACAAAATTAAAAATAAATTTCTTAAAATAAAAATTTTTAAGCCTCACGATGCAGTGCGAAATTGGTCTCATTAGACGGGGAAAGTGTTGACGAGCGGAAATAAGCACTTCTGTAGTTCGCTGCTAGCAGGGCTGGTATTCCATAATGATTATTAATATTTAATTAGCTTTTTAGGCATTTTAATGAAAAGTGGGGATTAGAAGGGAAAGGAGTTAGTATCTCCATCTGGTAGTATTAAAAATAAAATTTAAAAAACGGAAGATAAGAGAATGGATATCAGCCTAAGTATCCCTTCCTCATATTCATTTCCATTTTAAATATCGGAACTAGGAACTCGTCCAGGAATCTTGTCAGATTTTCGACTCAAATATCGGATCTCAATAAATCCCAAGTCTGATCTCTAATTCCAATGACCTAGATGGAAATTACATTCAAATCTAATCAAACTCTATCGGGATGATGCAAGTATAAAGTTCTAAATTAAATTAAAGAGGGTGTAAATCAGGAGGACCATCAAAGTATTGTTCCCTCACTTCTCCTTCCCTCCCAAAAAAAAAAAAAACAATTTTTTCTGTAATTGAATTCCACGATATAATTTTACATTTTTTAATGTTTTTGTGGGAATTGTTTTATAATCCTCTTAAACAAAATCGAAATAGTCAACAAATTAATTTTGTCAACTTTTTGTATATAAACACGTGGTCATTAAATAAAAACTTTACAAAAAAAGAAACATCGTTGGACAATACAAAAAACTAATTATTTAACGCGAACTCACGTATGTGCCGGAGACACCGGAAAGACTGAGAAGGCAGAGGGAAAATGAAGAATCTGCCCTACGTCGATCACCAATAGAAGGGAATTACTGTGTGGAGGTTTAGGTGGAGGTATTGAATAGAGGTGGGTCTTCGAACGGGGATTTTCCCTGCTTAGTTTGAAAGCTGGAAAAAAAATGGAAGAAAATTAAATTTATATGTAGAAAAACGGGGGCAATTTTGGAGATGGGGTTTGGGGGGGGGGGGGGGGGGGGGGGTTCTTTTGAATTTTTAGAAAATTGTTCCAAATCCTTATTTGGAATAGTAGGCAAGAAATTTAGTTAGTATTAAATAAAAAATTGCTTATGACCACAAATTATTTGTAGGTAGTTCTCGATACAATGGCTTTTTGTCATTTCCAGGACACCGAAAACTATTTCGTTGATTTCCAAAATATGGCCGGATCGGTATCATTTACAAATTAAAAAGACTTAATAGAGTATCATGAACAGAAGAATAAAGCTACTGTATTTAATTTAATGCCCGCGGACTTTCTATTTTTCCACTTCACCTTCCACACGGGGCAAATTTAATTAAAGAGGGCACTCAAATGGATGAGGGCATTTAATTAATAGTAAAATGGTACACTGTGGTTTGAAGTTAGCTTTGGATTATTTTTAAAAGGAGAATTTTAAAATTATTTTTTTAAATCATTAATATTTAAGGGAATAAGCTTTAAAAAAAAATGGAAAAGGAAAAAAAAAGGACAAAAACGCCACATACAGTAAAACAACAAAAAAAAAGATAAATGAGTGCAAATTTGTCTTTTGTTTACCCCTTAATCTAAAAATATTTTTTCATATGCGCGAAAAAATTTTTTTAAGTGGCGGAAAAATACTTCAACAAACAATTTCCTCTTCTTTTCTCTTCTATCAATTAAAATGCTCATCAAAAAATTTTTTCAAAAATAATAATCCACGTTGTCTGACCATTTTACAACCTTTTTCTCCCTCTACTATGGCGTAACAATACTCAAAATAATTATTTTTATTTTCTGAAAAAAATCGGTTGTCGAGGTGTAAACAACTACTTTTTCCCAGTATTAAAATATGCAACAACATTTAATGGAAATTAATCTTTTTTGTTTAGGGGGTTACTCAAAATTGTACAATAATAAAAAAATTATTTAAAATAATTCTTCCATGCCTCCCTTTTTTTTATCAATTTAATCCTTATAAGGGAATTATTGGGGAGCATAATTCTATGCTGTACGCTTAAGAAGTTTTACAACACACAGAAAACGCCAATTTAACGTTTTGGCGTTTTTAACAAGTTTTAAATAGGTTACAAAACTTGTTTGGCGCACAGTAGTTTTTGTTCAGTTTCCAACTTTTCTAAAACTTTTCCAGCTTTGTTAATATAAAAATACATAAAAATACAAAATAAGTTTGTGTTTTTCTCATGTTTCTCTCTAAACAAAGTTGCAAAAACATGTTGAATTAAAATATTGTGAGAAAGAAAAATAAAAAATACAATGTTTGAATAAGTTTATTCCAATAGAGAGTTTGTATAATAATAGCTGTGCAAAATGTTTGGGCAAAATAGGACACAAAAAAGGTGTGAAAAGAAGAAGGGGTTTACAATAAATTGGAAAATTTGAAAAAAAAATCTGACAAAAACTCCTCACAAATTTATTTAAAAGAGGGATGATATTTTTACCTCCTTTTCGCTGTTTTTGGTAATTATTAGACGGGAAATGTAGAACAGTTGGAGATGAACGAAATGAACTGTTGACTGTCTGTATTGACAACTTTGTCCTGTCAACGTTTTTAATTTCCATTTCTTCTTCAATATCGGCATCGTTGTCGTCACTAATCGTTCGAAATTGGTTAATACTTCCGTTTGTTGTAGTGGTGCTTGTGTTCTGTGGATAATGTTTGTTGTCTCCTCTTCAACAATAAATTGTTTTTGTCCATATTTTGGGGAGACCTTTTTTTTTGTGTTTTGTTGACGAGATTGGAGAGAGAGAATGAAGGAATTAAAGACCAAACTTTTGTATTGACAGGACAAACTATATATTTTTATATAAATTTGGGGAAAAATAATAATAAAATAGGAATTTAATTAAAAAACTGGTAAATAGAGAGTGTGATTGTGAGTGATAAGGGAAAAATAAGGGGGAGGGGTGAGGGAAATATAATAAATAAAAAAAATCAAAAGAAAAGGCAACATTAAAAATTTAGGTTAGGAAAGTTAGGCGTAAATTAAATATCAAAATAAGATGTGGAGAGAATATTGGGCAGTAGAGTGAAAGGAAACATTAGGAGTAAGGCATAGGGAACATTCGGACGTAGGCCGAAAGGAACATAAGGTAAGGCGTAGGTGAAAAAAATTCTAAACCCTAGAAAAAATTTCTTAAATCGAATTTAAATAAATCTTTAAAACGTTTTCAAGTTTCTATAAAAATTTTTAAAAATCCAAAGATAAGACCATCCATGGAATTTCTTTCAAAAATTTCATGTATTTTTGAAAATTTTGAAACATCATTGGCATTTTCTATACCTCACATCATGAATTGATTAACCCAAAATTTCTGAAGTTTTTAGAAATGTTAAAAACCTCATAACAAACGTCTGTAAAAAATTTCACTTTCCCTAAAATGTTCATTTAACAATTTTACAAAACCGCGCCCAAATGTTCCTTTCGCACTACCTTCACAGTACCGTTTGCAGTATGGATGAATACAATCAAACAAAAATTCTCGTAGTTCTTGGAGGGAAAGAAGATTAAGGATTGAAAGAATTCCGGAAAAAGGGCCAAAAATATGTTATGGTTATAATATTTTTTATTTTTCTTGTTTGTTCAACAATGGGACGAGGGGGAAAACCTTGCGATAGATTAAAAAAATAAAAGTAGGAAAACGGAAGAGTATTTTTTGATTATTTATGGAATTTTTGGGGAGGTTAAAAATCAAATTTAAAAAATAAAAAGGAAGATGGGATGAATTGACAAAATTAAAAAATTAAAAATTATATTTAAAGAAATTAATTTGGTGAATTAAAATTAAAGTTTTAAAAAGTAAGGGGGAATAATAGAGGAGGAAGGAAGTACAATAGCGGTGAAATAAAGGAAAAATTTAAAAAAAAATTTTGTGACATTTTTTTGTGAATGACGGCATTTTTTAGCACATAAATAGTACAATAGAAGGAGAAAACAAATTTTTTATACAAAATTTTAAAAATTTTATGACAATTTATTTTTATTTAAAATGAGCAAATGAATGGGTCTTCATAGACAATAACCTCAGCTCAATTCTTTATTTTATAACTTAAGAATAATGAATCATTTTTCAAGTTTTTTGGGTAGGTCTGAAAGAGGATTAAAAATGGGCTACAAACTTTCCAAAAAACTAAAATTTTCAAGAAAGGAAAAGAAAGTTAGTTACGGTACAAAATAAGACGTTTCACTGCCAGAAAAAAGAGATTTCTTTGCTATTTTTTCAAAAATTCTCAAATTTGTTTGTAAGATTTTCCCAACTCGGATGTAATAAAATCTCTGTTGTTTATCAAATCATAAAAAAGAACACTCAACAAAACTTTATTTTTCTAAAAATTGAGAAAAAATGATCAAACTCAACTATCGTCAAAAGGGCATTTAACGGATCTAATACTTAATCCACCCTACTGAAATTTTCCTCCAAAAAATTTTCCTTTAAAATAACAAGAAAAATAACTGACCGCCTCCAATCGCGCATCCAAAGTAGATGATGGCTGCATTTCTTCCTCCTGTCCTCTATTAGAAGGCGGTAATTCCCCTGACATGGACACCTTAAACTGCATGTCTAGGGGAAAGCACTCCTCCTCCGATGCCGTTACTGCTTTCACCCTTTAAAAATAAAAGAAATTTGAGGAACGTTTTATTAGAGAGTGTTAAAAAAAGCGCATTTGAACAATAACCTCTCATCAATTTATTTTTGAGAGAGGAAGGCCCTCATGTCTATGCCCCCATTTTCCTCCTCAGGGGAAACGAGGAATTAATATTTTCGGATCTTTTTTATTGGAAATCAAATTTCTAGGTATATTCTCTTCCACTTTCATAAAAAATATTTATGACTCAAAATTCCTTGAAATCCTTATTTTATACCTAAAAGATTAGAAATTATTGGGAAAAAGCTAAGTTATCGCACCTTATTATCTCATTTCCAACTACACATATGATAACTTTGGGCTGTAACTAGATTCGACACGGGATGTACACCCATGTGATAACGAAGAGAATAAGATAAAAATAAGTGTGATAAGATAAAAATTTAAAAGGTAGGGTTGTGATAAATAATTATTGTTCTCCTAAATACTTACCCAATGCTCTCTCCAATGCCCATTTGCCTCCTCAGTAACAGAAGAAGGGGCTTCATCCACAGGTTCAGAATCCATTTCCCCTTCAGCGAAGATGGAAGTATTGGAGGGGAATGTTCCAAAGTCTGCCCCACACTTCCCAATTCCTCCTCCTCCTCCTCTTCCCCTTCTTTTTTATCTTCCCCTTTAGCTCTTCTCATTCTTCTAACTTCTTGTCAATTTCTTCTTCATATTCCAATTCTCGTTTTAATTGTTCAAAGAGTCGTTTGCCAGCATCAGTAGAGGTATCAATCTCTTCATAGTCTCTTGCTGGGATTTTCTTTAGCAATTTTTTGAATTAAAAAAATTTTCGAAAATCAGAAAAAATTTTTTTTTAATTTTCAAAAAAATTTTAAAATTAAAAAAATTATTTACAGCTAATTCTTGTTTGATCGGCTCTTCCTTCTTTACAACCTCCCTTCCTTTAGGAGTCAATTCTTCAGTCTTCTTCTCCTCAGCCATTTTAATGGGGACAGCCCACTCTGTTATAGTTAACGGGATAGCTGGAATTAATTGAATTTGGTCTTTCACTGCCGGCTGTTTACTTTCTATAGGAACTGTTGGGGTTGCTAAACTTGTTGTTCTACTACTAAAACGTTCAAAACTTTCATAGAAAGAAGTGGAATGGCTAGAGGTGATGGGAGGGCCGGGAAGTCGTCGAGCAGCTTCTGCCGCTTTTTCTTGTTTTTCCAACAAAATTTTGCGTTTTTCTTCTCAATCTGAAAAATTAAAAAGAATTTTAGGCATTTTCTCACATTTTTTACTTCAATAGCTTTTCTTCTCCTCGCAGCCTCCAAAGCTTCTTCCTCGGCCAAACGTCTCCTTCTTTGCTGTTCCAACTCAATTCTTCTTTTTTCTCAATTGCAGCTCGTTCTCTTCTTAATTTAGCTTCTTCAGCTTCCCTTTTAAGTCTAGCTTCTTCCAATCTTTTCATTTCCTCCTCTGAAGAGCTCCCTTCACGACGTGAGGAAAGTATAGTTTCGGTAGAAGGAAGTCCTCCTCGTTTCTCCCAAAGCTCTTCTCTGGCGAAATATCTGAAAAATGAGAAATTTTGAAAGAAAATATAAATCATGAAAGCGAGGTTTGAGATTTGACTGACAATTTCACCCAAAGTTATCAGATTTTAAAAATCTTGTTAAAGTCGGGATACCTTCCTATAAGAACATCTCTCCTATAAGGTGTTCCACCTATTATAAAAGGATGTATCATAAATTGAGGGTATTCTGTTTTCCCTTCTTTTAGCTCCATAATCAAACTTTTACCTTATTGTCGTCTCCATAGCAGGTTCAGCCTCCTTGGACTTTTGTACACGCTGACCTGCAAGAGTTGTCTTATCAAGAGATGGTTGTTTCCTCGGAAGTACAATAGCCGGGCTCATTGGGGGAGGTAAGGGGGGTGTTGTAACTTCCTCACAAACCCCTCTGTTGTCAACCTTTGCAGCTCTTCTTTGAAGCTCTTGAACTTCACGTTTATAAGTAGCGTAGTCGATTAAACGAGGTTTTGAACTTCTGGCGTGCTTTAGTAGGTAATATAACAACAGGTTTATGGCCATTATCTTCTGGGGATGAAAGAATTCTTGCCTTTGCAGGCTCCGATTCGATAAGTAATGGCTTTAAAATATCAGTAGTTCCGTTTTTGGTAGTTGACCGTCGAAAATGTTCAACTGAACGAGATTGTTCTTGCATAAGGATATCTTTTCTTTGTTGATCTTCGGGTTTTTGAATTTCCCTCAAAGGCGAAATCCCTCCTCTCGGTTGTGGTATTGGTCTTCTCTCTTCTTCAACTATCCTTCCATTACCATTATCATATCTCGTGATGAGGTGTGCTTCCATTTCACGATCAGTATCATGTTTATAACGTGGCAAACCTCTAGGTTGTTGGGTGGAAGGAGGAACATTTTGTTGGCTGGGGGGAACATTCTGTGGGGTGAAAGGAACATGTTGTTGCGTAAAGGGAACATGTTGTTGGCTGGGAGGAACGTGTTGTTGAGAGACTTGTTGTTCAACAGCTTGTTGTCTCAAAACTCTTGGCTTCCCAAAAGTTGTGACAGACTTTTCTGTAAGCAATTCACAAGTAGTTTTTTGAAAGACGGTTTTTGCCTTGCCTTTCCCACGTTGTTCTCTCATTGAAGATTGTTCACTACTTTCATAACTTTTACTTTGATGATGGGTAAGCATTGGAAGACCAGATATACCACTAATAGGGGCATTCATTTGTGTAGATAATTGGGGTGGTGGTGGTGCTGGAGGTAAAACTGCTGGACGTGAAGTTGTTGAAGAGGGGGACTGCTGCCTTTTCTAAATTTAAATTTCTTTTTCTCCTTTAATGAAAGCTTTAGAAAAAAATAAGCATTGACTAAATGGAAAGCCATCAAATTTTCCGGGACATTTTAATCGGAACATTTGCTTAGTACGAACCTGAACGAGGCCAAAAAAAGGTGGAAACAGGGAATTATTATTTATTAAATCCTTTTTCCCTTTTTTACGTGAACAGGGGCAAAAGAGGTAAACAAGAGGGGAGAACATAAGAGGAGAACATTTATTATACCGCCCAGAAAATGAAAAGAAAAAAGTGGGTGGTTGATGTTTGGTAAGTCAGCGCGGCTGGCAGGAAAGAAAATCAGTGAGGGTGACTATGAATGAGAGAAAAATTATTGTGTTTGGTTGCCGTTCCTCTATTTTTGCTTCCCAATTCCTCCTCACAAAAATCGGCTCTTCTTCAATTAAACCCCCTTTCATCTCATTTTAATAACGGGTAAAATATGCTAAAAACCGGGAAAGCTGCGGGATATTGAATTAACCCAAATGAGAGATTTTTTATTAATTTTCCACACTAAAAGATGGTTTTTAATCAAATTCGTAAACTATTTATGGGTTTAATATTCAAGAGAAGAGAATGAAAAAATCTTAGACTTGATAGGTAAAATTTAGAAAGAAGAGACCGGGGGTAGTGTGAAAGGAACATATTACGGGTAGTGTGTAGGGAACGGGTAGTGTGAAGGGAACAGCCGGGGTAGTGTGAAGGGAACGGATAGTGTGAAGGGAACATACTCATATTTCTGGCTCTTCCTCTTCCCTCACGCTCTCATTTCACTTTTTTCCTTTCCTCATTCACCTCCTTCTTGCTTGCTCACGTTTTTTAATCTTCTTAATTATTTCCTTGCCTATTCACCCCTTTTTAACTCATTTAACCTTTCATTTTTCATTTCCCACCTTGAAGCTTTTTGCTGTTCCATCTCCCCATTTTTCCACCTCCCCTTCTTGTCAATACTTCCCGCAGCTGGAGAATATGTTCCACTACTGCCGTTTTAGTTTTTTGTTGTTGAAGAACACGCACTGGAATAATACTTGTTTCAGCGTCCCCCGTAGTGCCTCCCTCTCCGCGTGTTGGAATTGAAGTTGCTGGTGATGTTTGTCGTTCCATTTCCGACTTTTGAGGTTTATCAGAGATCTGAAAAGGAGAGAAAAAATTTTTATTAATTGATAATTTGATAAAAAAAGATAAGAGATTCAGCCACACCCTAGGTGGACGGAAAAAAAAAAAACGAAAAATCAATTTGACTCAAAAAAAAGGGGGAAGAAAATGATTTATAAATTCAATATTTCGATTTTTAAGAGAATGATGATATTCATAGGAAAAAAATAAAAATGAAAATAAATAAATATATTTAACTCGATTGAAAAGCAGCTTTTCTGCTCTATTGCACAATAGCAAATAAAAATAAAAAAAGTATTTTTAGTTATTATTCTGCTTTTGTAAACATAACTTTTGTTGGAGGGATTACATAAAATATTGGAGGATAAAAAATATTTTTGAAATAAAAACAGAGGTTGTTCAGTTGGTTTATTGTGGACGGCATGAGATGTTTAGAATCCTAAAACTAAGGTTCCTAGCCTTTCGAAAAAGGAAAATTGTGAAGTTGAGAGGACTACCGTTTAGTTTTGCTTAATATAATTTATTTCAAATAAAATTAAATAATACTATGATCAAAGTCGTAATTATTAGTACCAATTAAATAAGGTCTCGGTATTTTTGTATGTTGGGGCAATGCTCCGACAATTTTTTGAGGGTTAAATTTAAGGGTGACGGATTATGTTATCCGTATCTTATGAATTATAGGAGATCCAGACATTTCTGGTCGTATGCTGCAAATGGCAGAAATTCCTGCGACCTTTTGCCAAAATTTTCCGTTAATATTTCTGTACATTAACTTTGGTTGAATTCTTACTCCCTGTCCTTATAATCTCAAAAATTTCGCCTGCGGTGCTTAAAAGTAAGAATGGCGGATAAATTTCTGGAATAAAACTTTGAGTTTCTATTTTATCAGGCATATGCTTCAGGGGCAGGCTAACCTATAACAATCCCGTTTCTTTAACCTGTCCAATTTTGTTACCGTTCGATTTTTTATCTAGATATGTCGAATTATAGAAGAATCGACAAATATTTTTAATAAACTTAATTGTGTGTTCTCTTCTCAGCCGTGAAGTGTTTAAATTAAGAGAGCTTAGAGAGAATCTCAATTTTTTTAATTATTAGATATCACGTGTCTCTTTCCCACAAAATTTTTTAATTATGTATAATTTCCTTGTCCTTCCCCTATAAATTCACCCTTTTATTTACCTGTAATTGTCCATTACTTCTATTATAAGCCCAATCCCCTTCTGGCCGTTTAACAACAAAAGGTAATTAGTATTCATTGTTTTAGCTGTTTGTTTCCCATTTATTTTAATTGTTTTATTAGCTTCTTTTGGAGGTAAAAGGATATGGACACTTCCAGATGTTGGAAATGTTGTTATTGTTGCTGGGGCTGTTTGTTTATTTTTGGCAATTAATAAGCCTGGGAGTGTGTTGTTGGGAAATGTTGGCTCTTGTAGTTGGGCAGAAGTTGGGGTAGTGGATTTTGGGCTTGTATAGGCTAGGGAGACCTGAAAAGATTTTAATTGAATATCTAGAATTAAAATGCACTGGAAATCCATTTAGAGTCTATAAATTAATCACTGTCTCTCAAAATCCCCTACCTATTCTTACGTATCCTGCATAGTTAGGGAGATTTTCAGGTAGATTTTGTGCATCCGTAAACAAAAAAGATAGGACGCGATGATTTCCACCTGGGGCCTATATCAATTGTCCTGCGATCTGTGCACAGAATGCAAAATCTTCGACAATTGATATATGCCCCTGTAGTGCTTATAGTGATAAAACAAAAAGACCAAAATTAAGGATTGAACAATAAGCTTTCTCGGAAAATACCGAACTAGATAACCAATATTGTTGAAAGAACTCTAGTCTAAATTCATCTCCCTGACAATTGTTTTCTAAGGTGTTCTAGGGATTAAAATGGTCAAAACTTATCCAAGCCTAGGGTTTTTTATTAAACTCCTAGTCTAGAATTAGCATAAGTCTCAAATCCTTTTAATTTAAATTACCTCATGTATAGTTAAAAGAGGATCAACACTTCTTGGCAATGATTGTCTTTGAGTATTTATTTGTGGCACACTTTTAGGCTTCTCTATATTAGGAGAATTTGGACTAACCGTAACTGAGAAAGGCGGAGATGAAAGAGCGCGGCGATGTTCAACCTTTTTTTAAAAAATAAATTAAAATGATTTGTCATTCTCTTCACGGAAATTATTTTTTGATTAAAAAAAAGAAATAAAAAAGATTTTTTGTCAATTTTTAATTGCTTTTACCATATCAGAGCCAAGAGGCCCTATTGATGCGGAGAGGGAGGACTGCGATAGACGCTCTGTAACACTTAATGGCCGTCCAGACTCATCACGATCTGCAAAATTTGTTTTTGAAAATTAATATGTCGATAAAGCTAAAATTATTAACGCTATCAATTATCACACCTCCAGCTTATCAGTAAATTTCCTATAATGTGTCTGATGCTTTTTGTTTTAGGTTATTTCGGAGAAAATTGTTTAGAGAAAGGTTTTAAAATAAAAAATTGAAAAATCTCCCATTTATCACATTTGATCGTGATAAGTAAGGGACTAAACTGAATTTCAGTGCAATAAAAGTCGTTCTGACATAATAGGTTTATTCTACATATAAAGGTAGGGATAAATAAGAGAGTGGGTAATATAAGAGACCAATCTAACATTGAGATAAATGTGAAGGATTCTTTCAGTAAAAAACTGAGAAATATTTTACAAATTTTCTAACTAAATTTTCAGTAACAAACAAATAAAATTTAAGGTAAATAAAAACAAAAATCGTATAGTTGTAGAGAATTATTAGGAAAAAATTTTTTGGAGAGAGATGAGCAATAGAGGGATAATCCACCTTTCACCCCCTTTTCTGCCAATTCTCTATGCGCATTCTCCGCGATAATGGATTAGAATATTAAATTGAATTTTTGGGAGAGAATTTTTGGAGGTGTCAGTCTGGCAATTGGTGACAGACCGAAAGAACGGAAAGTCATGAAAACGAGAAAAGTATTTAAAGCTAAAAGGAAGACGAAAGAAGGTAGAAAAGAAGAAGACTGTTTTTGAGGGAAATGAATGAACGGAAAAGGCAAACAAATCGAAGGGAGATTTATTGAAGGGAAACGCAAACTGACGGAGATTTTGAGGGAAAGAGAGGGGGGAGGGAGAGGGAAGTTTGTTAGAGATTGACGGCAATAATAAATAAATAAAAATTATTATTTTTGCTTTCTAATAAAGTAAACAAAGATGAGAGGAAAAAAAATAAAAAGTTAAAAATAAATTAAATGTGAAGTGTGTGGAAATAATTGGAGAGGTAAAACAAAATAATTAAATGTTAAAAATAAGTGACCTAAAAATTAGTGACATTTTGTAAATTAGGGTTGCATAACAGAACTTAAAATCAGAATTTTGAAACTTTTTCGGCTAGAACAAAAAATCAGAATATATTTTATTCTGATTATTCTGATTTATTCTGATTTTTTTGTTCTAGTCCGAAAAAGTTTCAAAATTCTGATTTTAAGTTTTATTAAATTCTGAAACATCTTAAACATTATATTCTGATTTTAATTTCTTATAATTTATATTTAAAAATTCTGATTTTCAAGTTCTGCTTAGTTAAAAATTAATTTTTATTTCAAGTTTATTTCAAGTAAGTTTATTTTTATCAAGAAGCAAGTTTATTTTAAGATTGCTGAATAAGTTTATTTTCTGATTTAAATTTATTCTAGAAATTCTGATTTTCAAGTTTATTTTACTGAAGTTTACTCCAATAAAGTTTTAATATTTACCTGTATGTCTAGAATGTACTATACGCCTATATTGTGGATAATCCTCCTGTTTAGTGCTTGCAAAAGTGTGCGCCGTTGTTATTTCTTTGTTCTAAAAATTTAATAAAATATTTTTTATTTATTTTTAATTCTTTTTTTATTTTTTACTCATTTTATTTTTTTTGTTTTTATAGTCTCTATTAAAGGATTGTCTCTTCGTCTCTTCAATTCATTCCCTCATATTCACCCCAAAAATTCCAAAAAAAATTGTTTATTGTCCCTTTTAAGTAAGTTTATTGTCCTTAAACTAGTTTTGGCCTAAAACTGATATTCTCTTTAATTTTTTGTTTATTGCCAAATGCGCAATCCATCTTCCCTTTTTGATCCTCTCCCCTTTCCCTTATTTCCAAAAATTCTAAAAATTATCCCTTTCCGTTTTTCTTTGACTTACAGGCTCTTTGTCGTCTTGGAAAGTAACCAACAGCTGAAAAGTACAAAATTAAGTTAAATTTTGAAATAGAAAAAAATTAAAGATTTTAATGAAAAAATAAGATAAAAATCTTTCCGTAGAAATAAACATTAATTGAAATTTGACTTTATCAAATTTAGCCTTCAAAAAGTGGAGGGAACTAAAATACTATTTTACTTATAAAGATTTAAAATTTTTAACTTTTGAAAATGAAGTAAGGATTGAAGTTTCAAGAGTTAAACGGTAGAAACTTTGAGAATTGAAAGAGCCCTAGAGTTTTTTCCTAGGGTTATTGTTTAATTCATTGAGATTTTGATTTCCTAAGCTATCACAAATATCACACATACCATCTCCTCATCAATAATTCCCTTTTGGTGTATTTATAACCTTCAACCTCATTTTCATTGTGTCTGAGATAACTAATCCCCATCTTATCAGATTGGAAGCGTGCACCAAGATTCGTACTCCGACTCGTACCTCTCGTAACTAGTCATTAAATTAGTATATAAGGGTAAAAATTTTAAATAATTAAGATTGTGGATATAAAGGATGAAACTGACATATAATTTTGTTTAATATAATTTATTTCAAATTAAATAAAGCTATCATCAATGCATAATTATAAAGGACCATTTCTTATTATGTAAACCTATATTTTTGTATGTTGGTGCAATGCTCCGACAAATGAGTTATAAATCGGTTGACAAATTATGGTAGCGGGCTAAAGACTTACGTGACTCTTGGTTTTGAGTCATGACTCAAGACTTTTCATGTTTTTTGAATAGAAAAGTCTATAGTCACTTTTCTTGGTTTAATCTTGGTTTTGGTCTCGACATTTTTGAGCAATTCCATTATAAGTTAAGTATTTAAAAGTTTCTAGAACTAAACTTACTGTGCATAGCTGGTCCTTTAATTCACGCATTTTCCAGCCGTTAAATAGACTCTCTAAATTCCTCAAAATTATTTTTTTATTAAAGACATGATTTTTTGGTAAATTATTAATTAAAAAGCAACAAAATGAGGGTGAAAACAGAATTAAATTAAATTGACATCAATAAATAAATATTAACAGAATATTAAGAGTATTGATAAGAAAATTAAGAAGTAGAGGAATTTGTGTTAAAGAAAATTTTAGTAATTAGGAGAAAATATTAATAAAAGTAATTTTAAAGAGGAGGAATGTTGAGGGAAGGGAAAGTACAAAAAGATCAAATAAAAGATTAAATGATAAAAAAATTAATTTCCTTAAAAACACGAAAAATTAAATATTAAAAATTAAAATTAAATATTTCCAATGGAAAATTATTATTTATTAAAATGTTTTTTGTTGTACCCAAGCAAAGGGTAGGCATTTCGAAAACTGTTGATTATTTTTGTTCCTTAATTATTTCTCTATCATTTAAGCTTTATTTCATCCCATTATCTTTAATTTGAATAAAGTTATGGAATAAATAAGGTGTCCGGTTAATTTTGTGTCACCCTTTAAACAAGATGTGTGAAGCTTTTCTAGCCGTAAAAGCTTAGACCCCAAATACGTAACCAAAATTATAATTTCCTCAAAAAAACAAAAAATAAATAAATTATTCTTCCTCCTTTAAATTCAAAAAACTAAAAAATCTTTCAAAAAAAACAAGACCATCCACAAAACTTTTCCTTTGATTGAATTTAAGCAAACAAACAAAAATTACAAAAACCCCTAAAAATTCTTTTCACTCTCGTTTTTCTATTGTTCGGGCTTTTCCACGTTATTTAGCTTTAACCCATAGATTTTTAGTTAAAGTTTTATTTAAACAAATAGTGTGAAAGAGCAAAGTTTTTTACAACTTTGTAAAGCTTATTTATCAAAAGATTTTTTATATTTCGGCGCAGAAAATGTTTTGGCGCGCATTTGTGTAGGGACAAAATAAGTGAATTTAAGACCTGTAAAATTTTGTTTAATTATTCTTCAATGTATTGACTATCCCTTCAGTAAATTTAATAATTTTTTGCTTAATGACTTTAAAATTATGACGGAAAATGCTTAAAAAACTTAACTGACCAAAAATTCCAAAAAATTTAGAGATATCAATCGACCATTATAGCTATATCTCTTCAAAATTTATGGTTCTATGTGCTCTTTTAGCAATATTACAGACGCACGCATGAACGATGTCACGCCAAAAAACCTTCAGATAGTTAAACGAAAAATTAAAGAATTTTGAGGTAAAAAAGGAGGTTTAATAATAAAACGAGAGTTTAACACCCACAAAACATTTCTAATACCCAAAAGAGCCAACACAATTGGACACGTGAAAATTTGGGGAGAACGATAATATTTATATAAAAGAATTTTCCAATTTAATTCAACGTTGCAATTGACAATAGAAAGAAGAGAGGGGGACGAGATTTTGTATATATTTTATTGTAATTGAGGGGAAAATATTAAAAATAAAAAAATATTTTAATAATAAAATTGAAGAGAAAAATTGGCGCAGAAAAATGGCGGTTATGGATGTACATAAATATTGGGGAAATTTTAGGGAATAATTTTTGTAAAAATATTTTTTCGAGAGTATTTTAACAATTGCCTTGTTTTATTTGGATGATAAAACTTTAAATAAAGTAAATAAAGTTTTGTATATTAAAGGGATTATATGGACACTTTTGTTGGTTTTTTGGTTATCATTTTTGTAGTTTTAGGTTGGTTGACAAGTTTGCAAGTTGGAAAAAAAAGTTTAAAAAGGAAGAGAAAATTTTTATTTTTGTTGAAGTAACTAAACTTAAACTTAAGTTTAGGTTATTAAATAAACTTGAATTTAATAAACTTAATTGGAAACATAAACTTAAAAGAAGCTTAAAACTTGAAAACAAACTTAAACTAAAAACTTAAGTTTGAATTTAGTAAACTTTAATTAACTAACTTATTTTGTATTTGGAATTGAAACTTTAGTCCAAAGATATTCAAGTTGGAAAAGTTTTAATTTTCGTATTTAGGTAATATAAAAGGAAAGAAGGAATTAAAATGTTATCAAACAACAGAAGCTTTGTTTCAATTTTTAAGTCAAAACTTTGACTTAAATTTACTCCAATTTCCCTCTTAGTACAAAAATAATATTTTAATAATACAAATTTTATAGTAAAAAAGAGATTAACATTTTTTAAGTATAAAAACATGTTTTTAATAAATTTATAACTGAATATATGTAAATACTTTTTTATAAAATCGAGAAAAGCTAAAAAATATGTATATATTTTTGATGAGGGAAAATTTTTATCTTTAATAATCTCTCTCATTCATTTTTCTTCCATTAAAAAGACAAAAGAAAATCCACGCTTGATGAAAATGTCAATATTCTTTTTAAATAAATGCTTGTTAAGAGGGGTTAAAAAAGTTGTTTGTTTTGAATGGGGAGAGGTGAAAAGCAGTTGGTTTTGACTAAAGATTCTCTTTTAAAGAATGTCATAAAATATTCCTCATAAATTTTATTTTAATTAGATCGTTGGCTGATTAGTTTTTTGGTAAAAAATATTTTAACAATTTAATCTATCGATCTAAAATATTTTGTTCCGGTTATACACCAATGGGATACATTGTTACTCATTGCAACAACAAACAAAGGCAATTAAACTAACGGGTATTTCCAAAAAATATCACCGGATTTTGTCTCTTCTTTTCTCGGGATTTTCTATGCGAAGTATAGCGGTATAAACTTTTGCAACTTACTGTATAACACCTTACATTATAAAAATACAACCACACTAGAATTAAATGATATTATCATCAAGAACTTACCTTCAGAGATCATTCGATGTCACCCATTGAGAAAAAAATCCGAAACCTTTGGATTGCGTTTCGGGTCGGAAAAAAGTCCGGGATTCGAGTAACTCGAGACATTTCTAATCCCAACAATTGGGGTATTTATATTTTAAAATTTTTATCGTTATACTATCATACAACATTTTTATTTATGCATTTATTACTAAAAATTCCCAGTAAAATGTGGGACAGTGCAAACAGATTATTTACTCTACACATTTATTGTCAAGAGTTGGAATAGAGAAGAGTTTATCGGAGGATTGATTGGCCTTGTAAAAGGAAATAATGTGTGGTAAACAACCCCTCTTTTCAAACAAAAAAAAATGTTAAAAATTTTAAACTAGGACAAAATTATTTTTTAAAAACATTCCAATTTTAAGTAAATCCTTATGTACTACCAGGGATGATGCTTCCATTTTTTAATTTTCTTCCGCCTCCTTTTCGCGTTCTTCAAGTCATATGTTGTGGGGTGTCCGTGGTTTCCCCAGTCAAGACAATTAAGGTAGGTTCACAACTATCTATCTACCAAATTTCATTCCTAAGTCCCACGAACACCCCACAGCTTCTCCTTTGTTAGTTCTTCCGATTCTTAAAATGTGGCAGAGCCCATTCCATATGTATTTTTTATTTTTACTATGTTCGTTTTTTAGAAAAAAATCAATCGGTTAACAATATATCTTATCTTCTTCGAATAACTTTCCTCTGTCATCTTTGTCAATTTCTTTCTTAAAATTTTTCTCCTTACAAGGGCAATTTACGAGGGGGCCATATTCCTTTTCGCGTTCTTCAAGTCATATGTTTAGTTTATTTTAATATTTTTTACATTTTTTTCATTCATTCATTCCTCCCCAAATAAATTTATTTTTAGATTTTAAATATTTAAATTTTATTTTATAAAAATGCCTTCTGAATATGGAATTGAAACAGATTCAGTAACCTTACAAAGATTTGTACTTAACGAGCAGCGTAAATATCCGGAGGCTACAGGAGATTTAACTGTAAAAATATTGATTCTTGAGAATTTCTTAAAAAATTTTTAAAAATTTTCAAAAATTTTTCAAAGAATTTTTGAAAAAAATTTTTTCCTTCAAAAAATTTTTTAGAAATTTTTGTAAATTTTTAAAAATTTTTAAAAAAAAATCCATATTTCCCTTTCTAGAATCTACTTACTTCTCTCCTCACAGCTGTTAAGGCTATCTCCTCAGCTGTTAGAAAGGCAGGATTAGCACAGCTTTATGGAGTCGCTGGAAATGTTAATGTACAGGGAGAGGAGGTTAAGAAACTTGATGTGCTTAGTAATGAGGTTGTTAGGGGATTAGTTGAAAATTAAAGAAAAATTTTAAAGTTGATGATAAATATGTTAAAATCCTCATACACTGTTTGCGCTATGGTATCAGAAGAAGATGAAAATATGATTGAGGTGGAAGTGGGAAAGCAAGGTAGACATTTTAAAATAGGGTAAAGCGAAGAACTTAAGTATTCAGTAGGTACCAAAAAAAGGAAAAAAGACTGGGATAAGAAAGCGAGATGAGATAAGTCGAAATGCCTCTCCCTCCATCTCAAATAATTTTTCTATATTACTGATCATTCATTCTTGTTTTCTGCTCAGTGCTCGGGGAATTTCAGATTTGCTCGTACTCGCACTTCACACAACTACTATAATTTAGACTAGAGGTCGGCAAAATCGTGTTTGCGGGAACCCGCATGCGGGATTTTTTAAAAAAATCTTTGCGGGACGGGATCCCGCGGGAAAAACCCCGCAAAATCCCGCATCCCGCAAAATCCCGCAATTTAAATTTGCGGGATCCCGCGCGGGATTGCGGGATTTTCCAAAAATCGTTGAAATTATCAATATCTATTGAAAAAATCAATTTCCTAATCATTAACGAGTTCTTATCGGGTTCTTAACTACGAGTACAAGTTGGTACAAACGATAAGCACTTATACCGGGTCCCCAATTATCAAAAATATCATAAGGGGCAAGCTCATACATATTCGTCGGAAAATTCGAGTATACAAATTAGAATAGCTTGACTGAAACAAATGTAATCGATCAATCATCTTGATCAACAATTTGGACAATTCTGTTTCGATGAAATAAAGATGATTCCATGGACGGCAGGTGAAAATTTTGGAAGGCCAAGTATTCATATTCCTTCCTTTTTCTGCGCCGCAGGCAAAAATTTCGAGATTTTAGGAAGGCCAGCGAGCCAAAATTCTTGTTTTTCTAGCGCCGCAGGCGAAAATTTTTTTAGTTTATAAGGTTAGGAGTAAAAATTCTCCATTTTCCAAAATCTCGTAAAATTCAAAAAATTTTGCGGGAAAAATTTGCGGGATTTTTTAAAAAAATCTTTGCGGGACGGGATCCCGCGGGAAAAACCCCGCAAAATCCCGCATCCCGCAAAATCCCGCAAATCGAAAAAAGTGCGGGATTGCGGGAGCGGGACCCCGCAAAATCCCGCGCGGGATCCCGTCCCGCGCCGACCTCTAATTTAGACCACGTATCAGCCAACTGTATTTTAATCTTTTTTTAAATTAAGGCAAATATATTGTGACATTTGATCCTCTCGATGGATCCTCAAATATTGACTGTCTCGTTTCGATTGGAACGATTTTTGGAATTTTCCGAAAGAATAGCGAAGGCCCAATTCAACCTCAAGATGTATTACAGCCAGGTTTAATAAAGAAAATAGACTTTAATTATTCCATCATTTAGGCAGAAAGATGGTAGCTGCCGGTTATGGTAAAACAAATCTTTCTATAACTCCCTTAAATTTAATTTTATATATGATGAGCGGGTTACCAGTTCTTACCCATTCCCCAATAAAATATAAACTTGATCCGAAAATATTTATTTAAATTTAAAATACAAATATGAGGGGGATATTGGGCCGACGCAGAAATAGGAACAAGTATGAAAGAAAAGGGAAGGGGACGAACACCGGGAAAAGGGAAGGAAAAAGGACTAGAAAACAACAACTGAATGTGAAGTAAGTAAAAAACACTAGTTATATAAAGATATAAAGCTGGCACGAAAGGGGCGGGATTAAAATATATTATAGAATCACAGTATCTTTTATTTATTCATCTTTTAATTCACTACATATACTATAGCTTTGTATGGTTCTGCAACAATAGTTGTTCTTTCAACTCCGGGAAGGGTCGATGGCTTCACCTTGGATCCAGTAAGTCTTTTCTGTCCGCATTTTTAATCCGCAGAAATTTTGCGGACAACTAAGAAAATTTTTTATTAAAAATTATAGAGCATTGGTGAATTCATCCTAACAAATCCAGCAATGAAGGTGCCAAAGAAAGGAAAAATTTATAGCATAAACGAAGGTTATGCAAAGAAATGGTCTAAAGGTTAGAGGGTTTTAATTGATTTAATTTAATTTCTTTTAGGTATTACCGAATATATTTATTCACGCAAATTTCCGGAAAGTGGAAAATCTGCTTATGGTCAGCGTTATGTTGGCTCTATGGTTTTTTTAAATTTTTAATTTTAACCTTCCCATTTAGGTGGCAGATGTACACCGAACTCTCCTTTACGGCGGCATTTTTATGTACCCAGCAACTAGTGGTATATTTATTTTTTAATACCCACGAGTTGATTTTTGGATCAACCTGGGACGAGACTCAATCCTAATTACAAACATATCTTTCTTTCAAATATTAGACTTATTTGAGTAATCCCTTGGAAAATCCTTTGTAGGACCCTTTCTGGTTATTGACTAAAAATTGATTGTCTATTGGACCTAAAAAATGGTATTGGATTTTTTAGTGATAAAGCCACAGAAAATAACAGGAACCGAATAATTAATTCCATTTTAAGTCGAATTTTTCAAAAATTTTTAATTAAAGATGCCCAAAACGGAAAACTTCGTCTTCTATACGAATGCAATCCAATGGCTTTTATTATGGAAAATGCTGGAGGTTTAGCAAGCCATGGAAAAGGTTCGATTTTGGATATTCATCCAACAAGTATTCATCAACGTACACCAATCTTTTTGGGTTCAAAAGAGGATGTTGAAGAATGTATTGGATTTTTACAAAAATATGATTAATTTTAAATAGCCTTATTTTTAAATTAATTAATAGAAAATAATTTTGAAAAATTTCTTAAATTTAAAAAATTTTCAGAAAATTTCAATTTTATAAATGTATCTAACTATAAATTTAATTTAAGTATAAAAGCCGTCTTTCAATCTACTCATTTTTAAATTATTAAAAAGGAAATGTGGTACTTTTTTAGACACATTTTAATCATGTTGGGGACAATCTGTTCTGTTTCTATTTTAATGATCAGAAAATTAAAAAATTTGTCTAAAATTTTCTTTCTCAATTTTTTTAATATCTAATTTAAAAATAACTCCAAAAAACTTTTTTGTTAAAAATCAAAAAATACCTTACACACAATTATGTCCAGAAAAATACAGAGAAATATTTAAGAGAATTTATGAGCATTTCTTTATTCCTTGAAAGATTCCTTTGTTGGAGTATTCATCAAATCTTCTTGGTGGTCGTCAACTTCAATAATTTTGCTGAGATCGTTATTGTCAATTTTCGGCTTTGAGGATGTTGCTCCTTGATAGATAGGAATATCATTCAAAATTGAGCGAAGTATTATATTTTCAGCTTCCAATTGCATAATAGTCTTAAATTTGAGGGAAATAATTTAAGGAAAATTTTTAAAGAATTTTGAGACAAACGGAATTTTCTAGAATCACACTTTACTTACCTATTTTAATGATAAAATAATTTCTTAAAAAAGTTTTTTAAAGAAAATTACACGAATTATTCGACTTTCCTCTAATTAAGGCATTTTCCTATAGAAAAAGTAACTAACGGAACCAGAAACTAACAGAAAACTAAAAGTAAAAAGTCAAAACTTTAAGGGATTAAAAATATACGCGACAGAGCGAGGCAATACATATAACCTAAGTTCTCGTCTCAAAAATACCAGAAGGATAGATTAAACCTCTAAAAACTATATTTTTATTTACTACAAAAACATTTACCGCCTTATCTCCAGCCATTGACTGTTCAGTGACTGCCATGTATTTCCCAGCCGCCCTAGCCATTCCAATGTAGTCTTTATGGTCTACCCCAGCAAAATAAGTCTAAAAAATATTTTACCACAATTAATTTTAAATTAAATAAACGTTGTTAGTCTTTGAACAGACAGCCTGATCCAGGTTTTCAACTCGCATAAATCCTGAAAGGACTCGCCGATAGTCACTCATAATTAAATGCATTCCATCCTCCATTTCTTTTAAAGCAAACTTTAATTGTCTGTTTTCTTCTCCCAAAGCAACAATTTGACGATTCTCTTGTTGCAGACTGCCAACGAGTTGAGATCGATTTTTGGTCCTCCAACAAGAATTTAAAGAAGCGACTTTTTCTTGATACTAGAAAATTTGGCTGGTTCCGATATAAGACCCGTACCATTCGATTCGTCTCGGCGAGCTGAGTCGAACGGTACCACTCTCCAGGCGCGGAGATGGCTGTGGGCCGAGATATAGGTCCCCGAAAATCGAAAAACCATAGGGGGGACAAAGCACTTTTTTGGGGTGAAAAATTCGAATATACAAATTATACCTCATTCGAAAGAGCTCCTCGAGCTGAGTCGAATGACACCAAAATCAACGAAATCCGACTTGTTTGGACCGAGATATAGACCCCTAAAAATCGAAGATTCCAAGGGACGATTTTTGGAATAGAAAATTTTTATACAAGTAAAACCTCATTCGAAAGAGCACGACGAGCTGAGTCGAATGACATGAAAATCAACGTGATTAAACCTATGGGGCGGAGGCAAGGCGCTTGTGCAAAACCCCGCGCGAAGCGCGGGGTTTTGCACAAGCGCCTTGCCTCCGCCCCATAGGTTTAGGTTGACCATTTTGAACCTTTTTATCATGGCTCAAAATCAAGATATCGAGCTGATTTTGGTGTCATACGACTCAGTTCGAGGAGCTCTTTCGAATGAGGTATAATTTGTATATTCGAATTTTTCACCCCAAAAAAGTGCTTGGTCCCCCCTATGGTTTTTCGATTTTCGGGAACCTATATCTCGGCCCACAGGCATCTCTGCGCCTGGAGAGTGGTACCGTTCGACTCAGCTCGCCGAGACGAATCGAATGGTACGGGTCTTATATCGGAACTAAAACTCCGGTATACTAAATTATATCCGAAAATTTTTTGGGAGGGCTATGAAAAAAATTTAATAAAAAATTTTCAAACCTCCTTAGCTTGGGTAATCCCTTCAGTAATCGAATGTGCTTTGTTTGCGGCGGAATCAGCAACTTGCAATTTGTCCTGAAGACTCGAAACATGTTTACACATTTCCGCAAGAAGTTGGTCCATTGAATTATTACTAAGTTGACTCATTTTCATTATATTCTTAAATTAAATCTAAAATTTGTTTGAAAATTAATTTATTTAATAAAAATCTTGCACAAATTTAGCAGAATAAGAAAAGCAAAATTGTAAATTGACTAGACAGCGGAAGTTCGAAAAAAAACCAGAAACGGTAAATAAAAATTAACCGGCCGGGACCCGAACCGGGAAAACCGGGAATTTCCAATCCCGGTTTCATCCCGGCATTAATCTAAAATTGACCAATCCAAAAAGGACGTTTTTCAAATTTTAGAGAATTTAAAGTTACCAAAATGACATTAGATTACAAAAAGACAAGAATTGTTTTGTTTATCTGTTACTAAATGTCTAATTGTCGAGATACAAATTGCCAAACTTAATAACGTCCAAATCCTATTTCCAGTCTTTCCTTAATAGCAGGTTGAGAATAAATATTCTTTGTCTTGTTTCTTCAAATGGAAAGGTGACACGTAATTTAAGAGAACAAAAATACTTTCCTCAATTTAATTTTTTAATTTAATTTTTTGTTTATTTGTTTAGTTGGCGGTCTTGACATTATGTCCTATGAGTTGGCCAAATTTTCTGATTTTTTTTTCAACCATTCTATTAAAATCATTTTCTATTAAATAATTATTTTAATTAATCTTTTCAGATGGCAGGGAGAATTACTTTAAGAAAATTTTTGGGTTACATAATTCTTTTTGCGTTTATTCATTATGGCATAATTCCAATGATTTTTGCACCACCTCCACCAGCAAAAAGGCAAAAAATAGAACATGAGCCTCAACAACTAAATGAAAATGTAGTTGAGGGAGACTATCCAGATGTTTGTTTTATTTTTTAATTTTTTAAAATATTTTTTTCAATTTTTAGAGTTTCCAATTCCCTTACTCCAAATATTTGGAACTTGTCGTAAAAATATTGGAGTCACATCCAGTTTTCCAGGAGAAATTGAAAGGATTGAGTGAGACAGATATTAAGGTTCTTTTTAAATTAAAAATAGTTTTTAAAAATAATTTTTAGGAAGGAAAAATTGCTGATCATATGGATGATCTCCCTCAAGATCTTTTCGATAAATTAACAGAAGCAAAAGTTGAAGAGATTGAAAGAATTCGAGCAGATTTGGAAAAACAGATTGAAAAGGATGGAGACGCGAGAAATGTTGTTATGCCTGAACATTTGGATGTTAGCGAGTTGAAAAAGTTTGGAAAAGAAGATTTGAGGAAATTAATTAAAAAGGTACTCATTTTTAAAAGGGAATATTTCTTTAATTTTGTTTTGAAAAGTTTTAGTATTAGGGAGTCTGGAATTTTATATATCTGGAATTGTTAGCTCCCTTTTTTCTGAAATTCTTGCTACTCATTCGCAAAATTCTGATGTTATTATTAAGTTTACTCTTTCACTTATTATCTTCAAAAATGAGTTTTCGCCCTCTCCTTTTTTCATTTTTTATACCTTTCTGTTTTTAAATTCAGGGCTTTTTATTAATTAAAAGTTTGACAGTAATGTAGCCAGAACGATTTTGATCCGGCATTTCTAAAATGATCCTCTTCTCCTAGCTACATCCCTATTTGAAATAATGTGAAGAGAAAATAAATTTCTTAAAAATATTTTGAAAATTAATAAATAAACTTTAAGACTGTTGCTGATATGGAAAAAATAGATGAAGAAAGAAAAAAAGAATTTAAAGAATATGAAATGAAGAAAAAAGCAGAGGAAGACCATAAATTAGCCCAAATGACTCCTGAAGAAAGAAATAAAGCTGCTAAAGAAATCGAAGAGGCAAAGAAGCATCATAACGAACATGAAGAATTAAAACACCCGGGAGGGCGGGAACAACTTGAAGAAGTTTGGGAAGAAAGAGATCATGTAAAAATTTTTTTAAAGATTTGCGGGTCGTGTGTGAACACCAGGGATCGCGCCGACCCGATTCACTATTCCCAAAAATCAGGAATTTGGTTTTCTGTCGGCGTGATCCTTGGTGACCCCACTATTTTTATATGGTTAACCTCTGTTTTAGATTCCCCTTGGAAAAATTGTATCTTATAATGAGATTATCTTGAATAGACGGTATCACTTAAGCAGCTCCTCTACCCAGTGCCAATCAAATTAAAAATTTTTAATTATAAAAATTTTTTAGATGGACAAAAATAGTTTTGATCCAAAAACATTCTTTGCATTGCATGATTTGAATAGTGATGGTTTTTTGAATGAAGAAGAAATTGAGGCATTATTCCAATTAGAATTGGAGAAGGTTTATAATGAATCTGACCCTGCAGATGATCCAAGAGAAAAGTTTGTTTTTTAATTATGTTCGGGTTTTGGTTATTTTCTGACTAAAATAATAAAAATAATTCGGAAAATTTTTTGGAATAATTTTTATAGGCTAAAATTTCTCTTTAAATTTTCCTTCTACAATTTTTTAGGAAAAATATTTTTATAACCAGGATTAGTCCGGAAAGACTAACTGACAAAGAGTAAAAAACTAAAGAAATTTTCATTTTCAGAATTGAAGAAATGAATCGAATGAGAGAACACGTTGTTGCTCAAATGGATAAAAACGGAGATAGATTAATTTCTTTAGATGAATTTCTTCATGTATATTTTTTAATTTAAACAAAAATAAATAAATTATTTTTAGGACACACAAGTTCAGGCTCCTGAAGGCCAGAAGGATGAAGGTTGGAAAGATTTGGGCGATCAAAAAATTTATACAGATGAGGAATTGGCCGGTTTCGAAAAGGAATATGCACAACAACAGGGTTAAAATTTAAAATTCATTTTCATTATTTTCTTTCGAGTATACGACAATTGCGGGTAATTTTTGCAGATAATTTTATAATTTGAACGGCAGTCTAGTTTTTTGGAATTATTTTAAAATTTGAAACTCCTTTATTGAAGTCCAAGATGGGGGTTTTTTGCATAAGAGCATCTTTTAAAGACTCAACACTTTACAAATTAAAAATTATCCCAAAATTTTATCAAATTTCTACATTTGTCTTTCCAACATCTCAATTTTTCAACCAAATTTTTTATTCTTAAAGCAGGTTGGGGTGACCATGCATATGATCAAGTCGTACCTGAAGTTCATTCTCCTCAAGCTGATCCACAATATGGTCAACTTCCACCACAACAAGTCCCAGTCCATCCACCAGGCCAAAACCAACAACAATTTAATCAAGAATCGCAAAATATCCCAGCACAACATCAACAACCGCCGCAAAAAATTGATCCAGTTTATGGAATTTAAAGTATAATTTTGTGATTCAAAAGAATTTTATCTATTAGTTATATATTCCATTTATTTATTTATTGTTGGGCTTTGTTTTCAAGTTTACATTTTTGCCATTTTTACTCTTAACTTATTTTTTATGGGTCAGTGGTGGGCAATGTTTTGGGTCTTTCTGTGATCTATCCTTTCATTCAATGAATTTTTCAAGCACAAACCACTTTTCGTTTATCTGCCCTTCGAAAATTTACACGTACACTCCTTCAATGAAAAACCATAACATCTGAATATTACATCACATTTTTAGGTTTATGAACATTTAATTGTTTATTACCAAATATTCGAAGAAAATTCGAAAAATTCCATGTTTGAAAAATTTATTGGACTTGGAGATATAATAGAATCATCGTGAAAAGACCCCAAATGAAGCACAACTGCTATCGCAAAATCCCAAAAATCCTAACTCATTTATTGAACGTTTATCATAGCTGATCCATAAAGAAAAGTTAACTAAACTTCAAACTATTCTAACTTTTGTATCCTGTAAAATTTTTACTTTGGAATGAATCGAAATATTTTTTTTCTTTTTTGTTAATTTTAGTCATTCCCAGTTACTCAAAAAATATTTTATTTTTATGTATAAAATTGACAAAAAATATTTTTTAAATAAAACTTAAAAATTAAATTTTGAAATCCTTAAGACTCAACTAAACTTCTTCAAAACTTGGTTTTGTATTTTTATTTATTTTTTACCCCTTTAGCAACATATCCCCCTCTCCACCCTCCTCTATTCATCCACTTCCATATTTGTGTTTCCCCATTGAGCTTGGGGGATACTTTGGCTAAATATAGAGAGGAGATATGTTGAAAACGCTCTACTTGTCAATTTTTCTTTTTTTCTCTCTCAACAGCACTCATCAAAAAAAGGTTTTTAGTTTATTTATGCCTTCCCACATCCATATCCCCCTCCCCCTCAACACTTTTCGATGCCATTTTCTGCGCCAAGAAATATCTTTCCATATCCTTTTTATTAGTAATAATACCTTTTTTTATGAAAGTGCGTAAAATTCTTCAAGGCCGGAGGTAAAGCTTTTTCTTTACCCAAAATAAAATTTTATTATATTCGCTCGGGGGCAATGTCCTTCAATAAAATAAGACAGCCGCTAAAAGGAACGAACGACAATTTATCGCCAGTTTTTAACGTTTGTATATGCCTATTTATTTTTAAATTATTATTTTTATGATTTGATTACGGTTTTTATTTTATTAAATCCTTCCACCAACTTGGGATTAATCTCTTCCATCCTTTACCATTCTTGAAATTCATGAAATATCAACATTGTTCGGGTTTTTAATAATTCTCTTCCTAACTCTCTGTGCTTATTTCCCCCATCCTTCCTGTCTAGGGTTGACGGTTCCTGGGAAATCTTTGGATATCCGGAACCGATATCCGAAGCGAAAATTTTCGGATATCCGGATTTTTTTTCGGTTCCATCTAAACTGAACCGCCAACCCTATTCTCGTCTTCCGCCCATCTTTTCCGTTCACATTTTTCCTGAAATAATATACCACTCGTAAACTACAGACGAATAATTGTTTTCTAAAAAAAGGATTGTTGGTTCATAAACGGTTTGAACCGATTAAAACATATCCCTCCCCCACCTTTCCTTTAGCATTTTATTTAGCTTTTTCAACCAAACTTTTTTTTGTAAAAATTTTTTTTATCGTCCCTTTCCCGTATAAATGATCTGTCATTTACACAACCACTTTCCCTTACTTTTTTTTCGCAATTTTCTCAGTTGACCGATACTATGACTAACTATAAATGCGAACCTATCCCTTGCAGTTTATTTGTCCAACCCCCCTCATATTTTTAATATTTTTTTGTTGACCACTAAAATGTTTGTTTGTCTTTTATTTCTGCATATGAAAGTTGGCAATGTTTGCGAAAGAAAATTCTGTAAGGGCGGAGGTCAACAACAAATGAGGAAAACTTTGAAAAGTTTACATTTAGAGTCCGGATTTTAGTAATTTGGGATATGCTTTCTTATACCTCACGCTCCTATAATTCTGGCAGTCTCACTTTTAAGACCAAAAATTATAATTTTCAAATAGTGCTTTTTATCTGAAACACCCTGTACATTTCCTGAACTTTGTCTTCCCAAATATCAAAGGCACTATATGCCCTATTTGAAGGTGTTGATCTTCGGAGTCTCTCTCATCTACATATAAGATTAAAATATAATTTAGATATCTCCTTGATAAACTCTCTTGTTTAAGCTCAATGGTCCATTCTGTTACTCATCAAAGCTTCAATCTTGTGTACTTCCCCCATTTAAAACTTCACAGGGAATGTCTCTAAATATTCTCTAATGGATAATATCTAAAGCCTCCTACTTTCCACTCGCTTTTCTTTTAATATTTGTCTGCAAATAAAAATATTCTTCTGCAAATATATTAAGCTACTTGCTTTCACTCTAAACAAAATCCCTTCTCGCAATCTCTTGTCCATTTTCCCACAACAATTTCAATAAATAGCAAATATGTATGCGTGAATTTCTATTTAGATAATTCTTTTTCACTTCACATTTTATACATATAAGAAAAAAATTTTTAAAAAGAAAAAGGGGGAAAATTTTCTCCCAAAACAATTTATGCAAATGCGAATTAAAGATGAAAATAAAAAGATAAATATATGGACTAAAATGAGGGGGGGGGGAATCTTGTTCTTTTTTCTAGCACTTAAGTATTATTATTTTTTAATTGTACTAGGTCATGGTCATCAATTATTTTTATTTGTTTGTTTACTACTATTTATTTATTTATTTATTTATTTAAGAAGAAAAAAAACAATTTCAACGAAAGGGGGTCCACTTACATCGTTGAAAACAATTATAAAAGTCTAAATTTGTGGTAAAATGACAGTATAAGGCTATAATTTTTTATTTATACTAAGAAATTTCTTTTTGTTATTTTCACCAATTCTTGAATTGATTGGTGAAATATTGGCAGAAGCCTGATTGCGCTTATTGCTGTTCATTTTACCCAAATGAAAATTAAAATTTGTCAAGAGGCTCTTAAATTAAAAATAAATTAAAAACAATTAAATCAAGTAAAAAAAATGTGTTTTTAAAAAAAACAACAATAAAAAGTATAAAGTCTCAATGCTCAATAAAAAAAAATCAATTTAGGGATACAATGTCTTTGCATAAAATATCAAAACGCCAAATAAAATATAAATTATTAAAAAAATGTTTAGGTATGGCAATTTGAGTAGGAGTAGAAAAAAATGGTTTTTGTAACTTTACGAAAAACGATACATAATAAGGAAAACGCCATACCTAAAACATCTATTTCAAATATTTTTTGCGTGTATTTGCATCCATAGGTTGTGAGGTGTATATTTAAGTATAGGGAGGGTAGAGTGGGAAGGGTAGAGTGTAGGGAGGGTAGAGTGTAGAGATAGGGAGGGTAGAGTGTAGATAGGTGTAGATTTATTGGGAAGTTTATTTAGAATTTGGATAACATCTAAGATGTCAAAAGTAATGTCAGTTATACTTGGTTTATCGTTATTAATTTTTTCGTTATTTATACAGTAATTACATGTATTAGTATTATTGCTAAGACTTTTGCTGAATATTTCAGCAAAGATTTCAGCTTTATCAAGGGAATTATGAATAATTTTATTTTCGTAATAAATAGAAGGAATATCTCTATTTACTTGTTTATATTTGTTAATATATTTAAAAATGTTTTTAGGGTCTTTTTTTAAAATTTCATTTTGCCTTTTGGCAAAAAAATTTCTAGTCTGAATCCTAACATGGAGTGAAATACTTTTGTACAATTGTTCAAAGTTTTTGTTAGTTTTTTGAAGTTTATAAAGTCTTTTCTTTTCTTTGATACTAGCAAGAAGTGGAACTGAATATTTATGAGCTTTATCTTTTTTAGTTAGGACTTTTTCAGGCATATAGGTATCAAGACCTTTTAATAAAGAGTTAATTAAATTATTATATTTATCCTCTAAATAGAAATTTAGAGTATGTATTTTTGGTAAAATAGAGGATAAATATATATTTAATAAATTATTTTGTTTTATTGTATATGGTCTATATTTAATTATGGCGGAAATTTTTTTTATTTTGGGAAATTCAGTGTCAAATGTAATTAATTCATGATCAGATGAAAAGAGATTTTCATGAATTAGAATGTTAGATATTAATTCAGATCTATTTGTTAAACATAAATCTAGGAGTGCATTACCTCGAGTATTAGTATTAATTACAGAGCTAAGATTGCAGCGATTAAAGAAGTCAAGAAATATTTCTCCAAAATTAGATTTTGGAAGTGGAGTGGAATTTATCCAGGTAAGGTCTTTGTTTCCCAAATTAAAATCGCCTAGGAATATACAATTAAATGTTAAAAGATCATTAAGATAATTAAAGAGTTTTTTGGTGTTTTGAAAACTAGTGTTTGGAGGACGGTATACTAAGATGAAATTCAAACATTTGGAATTATTCATTTGGAAGTGTATAATTTCTGAATTGAATTTTGATTCAGAATGTTTTACCAGGTAGGGAAATTCTTTTTTTAAAATGACTGCACAGCCTCCCCCTTTTCTTGCCCTATTAGAAACTATTGTATTATATTTTTCTAAAATATGTAAGTCTAAAAAATTTAATTCTTCGTCTTTATTAAGCCAAGTTTCCGTAATAAAGAGAAAATCTAAATTTAAGGTATCTAATGTCAACGAGACTTCATTAACTTTGTTTCTTATGGATCTAACATTTATCAACCCACCCTTAATAAAATTGATATTTTTAGACCTAGAGTTTCTGAAGTTTATGCAAGTGGACACCTCACCCTAATGGTGGCAAATACACTGGAAATTCCCAGGGTCCTGACGGAACCTGGGAATATCCTTGCGAGGCATGACATGCCCCGCAAAAATTACACAGTCACAATTCGGATCAGCTTTATACTGATCCTTACAAAGAGAAAACAAATTTTTTCTATCAATTAATTGCTGTTTCGTTAAAGACTCACGAACCTTTACATTTCCTTCAAATTTCTTCTTTGATCCCAAAAGTCGTTTTACATGCCATCGCGTTGGAAGTTCCACCTTGATCAGCCTTGGGAAATTTTGTTGAGAGGAGCCCATCCGATAAGTCTTTGTTGGAATACATTCCACTCCAGCGTTGTCTAAAATATTGTTGATTTGTTGTCTGTCTTCCAAAGCTCTAGCTGTTGGTGATGTTGCTTTTGATTCAGGCACGCCTGACACCACCACACAATGCTGCCTTTTGTCCTCCTCCAAAACTTCTTCCATACTAACCTGTTCACCAATTATTGATCCAGCCATTTGAAGTAGAGTTGTCATTTGGCGTAAAATTTGCTGAGCATATTCAGGAATATTTTTGTCGTTGTCAAAATTTGCAGAAAATTGATTCAAGTTGTTCAATTCTTGAAGAAATTTCTTTTTGTTATTTTCACCAATTCTTGAATTGATTGGTGAAATATTGGCAGAAGCCTGATTGCGCTTATTGCTGTTCATTTTACCCAAATGAAAATTAAAATTTGTCAAGAGGCTCTTAAATTAAAAATAAATTAAAAACAATTAAATCAAGTAAAAAAAATGTGTTTTTAAAAAAAACAACAATAAAAAGTATAAAGTCTCAATGCTCAATAAAAAAAAATCAATTTAGGGATACAATGTCTTTGCATAAAATATCAAAACGCCAAATAAAATATAAATTATTAAAAAAATGTTTAGGTATGGCAATTTGAGTAGGAGTAGAAAAAAATGGTTTTTGTAACTTTACGAAAAACGATACATAATAAGGAAAACGCCATACCTAAAACATCTATTTCAAATATTTTTTGCGTGTATTTGCATCCATAGGTTGTGAGGTGTATATTTAAGTATAGGGAGGGTAGAGTGGGAAGGGTAGAGTGTAGGGAGGGTAGAGTGTAGAGATAGGGAGGGTAGAGTGTAGATAGGGAGGGTAGAGTGTAGAGGGAGGGTAGAGTGTATAGGGAGGTTAGAGTGTAGAGGGTAACCAAGTTTAACTTATTGTACTAATATCGATTTTAATTTGTTTTTAAATAGGAAAGGGGTACTAGATAAGATAGTTTCCTTGTCAAGAACATTCCATGCTATAGCCGTACGGTTAACAAAGGATTTTGAACTAAATTTATTTTGTGTTTTAGAAATAATCCTGATTTTTGAATTGTTAGTTTCCCTATTTGAAATATTGAAAATTTTATTTGGAACATAGGTATAGCCATTGATAATTTTGTAGGCTAAAACTAAATCATAGGTTTTTCGACGATTTTCAAGTGTCGGTAGTTTAAAATATTCTAATCTTTCATGGTAATTAATATATGGGAGTCCACATTTGGTTAGTAAGATTTTAGTAAAATATTTTTGGCATTTTTCTAGTTTTTTTATGTCCGATATTTGAAGTGGGTTCCATGCTTCAGGAGCATACTCTAATAAAGGTCTTATATAGCTTTTATAGACTTTTATCCATGTAATGGATGATCTTGATTTAATAACTTTAAAAAGAAATTGCACCCTGTAATATGCGTTTCTAATTATTTTATTTATATGTGTATCGAATTTTAATTTATTGTCAATTATAATACCTAAATCTCGAATTGATTCAACTTCGCTAATATTAGCGTCATTTATTCGATATTGGTCTTTTGGATTGTTTTTGCCTATATGAATGACAAATGTTTTATTAGGTGCAATACCAATTTTCCATGTTTTTGCCCATACTTCTATACTTTTAATTGCAGTAGTTAACTGACTACGTTCTGTTTTAGTATTATGTACTACATAAACTTTTACATCATCTGCAAACATTCTAATTGATACTCCATTTGGAATAACGTCTGGTAAGTCATTGATGTAAATTAAAAACAATAATGGACCAAGTACAGAACCTTGTGGTACACCAGTTGTAATATTTCTTTTATAAGATAAATCTTCTCCTATTTTAACTTGAAAAGTTCTAAGAGTTAGGAATTCTGCAATCCATTTCAGGATTTTTCCTTGAATACCAATGTTAAAGAGTTTTTTTAGTAAAAGATCATGAGGAACAGAATCAAATGCTTTTTGGAAATCAATAAAGATACAGTCAATATTTTTTCTGTTGAATATAGCATCGTACCAATCCTCAAGAGTTGAAACAAATTGGGATGTGGTAGATCTATTCTTAATAAAACCATATTGATATTTATTGATTAAATTATTTACAATGAGAAATTGTGTTATGTATTTTGATAGTATCTTTTCCATTATCCTGCACATACAGCAAGTAATGGAAATAGGTCTATAGTTTTCGGGATTGAATTTATCACCCTTTTTAAATATAGGAGTGATGATCGATGTTTTCCATATATTAGGTACTTTGCCTTCATCTAGGGAAATCCTAAATAGTTCTAGTAGGTAAGGTGCTAAAATATGTTTGGAATTTTTAATAACTTTATAATTAACGTTATCTGGGGATGTTCCTTTATTGGGAAGTTTATTTAGAATTTGGATAACATCTAAGATGTCAAAAGTAATGTCAGTTATACTTGGTTTATCGTTATTAATTTTTTCGTTATTTATACAGTAATTACATGTATTAGTATTATTGCTAAGACTTTTGCTGAATATTTCAGCAAAGATTTCAGCTTTATCAAGGGAATTATGAATAATTTTATTTTCGTAATAAATAGAAGGAATATCTCTATTTACTTGTTTATATTTGTTAATATATTTAAAAATGTTTTTAGGGTCTTTTTTTAAAATTTCATTTTGCCTTTTGGCAAAAAAATTTCTAGTCTGAATCCTAACATGGAGTGAAATACTTTTGTACAATTGTTCAAAGTTTTTGTTAGTTTTTTGAAGTTTATAAAGTCTTTTCTTTTCTTTGATACTAGCAAGAAGTGGAACTGAATATTTATGAGCTTTATCTTTTTTAGTTAGGACTTTTTCAGGCATATAGGTATCAAGACCTTTTAATAAAGAGTTAATTAAATTATTATATTTATCCTCTAAATAGAAATTTAGAGTATGTATTTTTGGTAAAATAGAGGATAAATATATATTTAATAAATTATTTTGTTTTATTGTATATGGTCTATATTTAATTATGGCGGAAATTTTTTTTATTTTGGGAAATTCAGTGTCAAATGTAATTAATTCATGATCAGATGAAAAGAGATTTTCATGAATTAGAATGTTAGATATTAATTCAGATCTATTTGTTAAACATAAATCTAGGAGTGCATTACCTCGAGTATTAGTATTAATTACAGAGCTAAGATTGCAGCGATTAAAGAAGTCAAGAAATATTTCTCCAAAATTAGATTTTGGAAGTGGAGTGGAATTTATCCAGGTAAGGTCTTTGTTTCCCAAATTAAAATCGCCTAGGAATATACAATTAAATGTTAAAAGATCATTAAGATAATTAAAGAGTTTTTTGGTGTTTTGAAAACTAGTGTTTGGAGGACGGTATACTAAGATGAAATTCAAACATTTGGAATTATTCATTTGGAAGTGTATAATTTCTGAATTGAATTTTGATTCAGAATGTTTTACCAGGTAGGGAAATTCTTTTTTTAAAATGACTGCACAGCCTCCCCCTTTTCTTGCCCTATTAGAAACTATTGTATTATATTTTTCTAAAATATGTAAGTCTAAAAAATTTAATTCTTCGTCTTTATTAAGCCAAGTTTCCGTAATAAAGAGAAAATCTAAATTTAAGGTATCTAATGTCAACGAGACTTCATTAACTTTGTTTCTTATGGATCTAACATTTATCAACCCACCCTTAATAAAATTGATATTTTTAGACCTAGAGTTTCTGAAGTTTATGCAAGTGGACACCTCACCCTAATGGTGGCAAATACACTGGAAATTCCCAGGGTCCTGACGGAACCTGGGAATATCCTTGCGAGGCATGACATGCCCCGCAAAAATTACACAGTCACAATTCGGATCAGCTTTATACTGATCCTTACAAAGAGAAAACAAATTTTTTCTATCAATTAATTGCTGTTTCGTTAAAGACTCACGAACCTTTACATTTCCTTCAAATTTCTTCTTTGATCCCAAAAGTCGTTTTACATGCCATCGCGTTGGAAGTTCCACCTTGATCAGCCTTGGGAAATTTTGTTGAGAGGAGCCCATCCGATAAGTCTTTGTTGGAATACATTCCACTCCAGCGTTGTCTAAAATATTGTTGATTTGTTGTCTGTCTTCCAAAGCTCTAGCTGTTGGTGATGTTGCTTTTGATTCAGGCACGCCTGACACCACCACACAATGCTGCCTTTTGTCCTCCTCCAAAACTTCTTCCATACTAACCTGTTCACCAATTATTGATCCAGCCATTTGAAGTAGAGTTGTCATTTGGCGTAAAATTTGCTGAGCATATTCAGGAATATTTTTGTCGTTGTCAAAATTTGCAGAAAATTGATTCAAGTTGTTCAATTCTTGAAGAAATTTCTTTTTGTTATTTTCACCAATTCTTGAATTGATTGGTGAAATATTGGCAGAAGCCTGATTGCGCTTATTGCTGTTCATTTTACCCAAATGAAAATTAAAATTTGTCAAGAGGCTCTTAAATTAAAAATAAATTAAAAACAATTAAATCAAGTAAAAAAAATGTGTTTTTAAAAAAAACAACAATAAAAAGTATAAAGTCTCAATGCTCAATAAAAAAAAATCAATTTAGGGATACAATGTCTTTGCATAAAATATCAAAACGCCAAATAAAATATAAATTATTAAAAAAATGTTTAGGTATGGCAATTTGAGTAGGAGTAGAAAAAAATGGTTTTTGTAACTTTACGAAAAACGATACATAATAAGGAAAACGCCATACCTAAAACATCTATTTCAAATATTTTTTGCGTGTATTTGCATCCATAGGTTGTGAGGTGTATATTTAAGTATAGGGAGGGTAGAGTGGGAAGGGTAGAGTGTAGGGAGGGTAGAGTGTAGAGATAGGGAGGGTAGAGTGTAGATAGGGAGGGTAGAGTGTAGAGGGAGGGTAGAGTGTATAGGGAGGTTAGAGTGTAGAGGGTAACCAAGTTTAACTTATTGTACTAATATCGATTTTAATTTGTTTTTAAATAGGAAAGGGGTACTAGATAAGATAGTTTCCTTGTCAAGAACATTCCATGCTATAGCCGTACGGTTAACAAAGGATTTTGAACTAAATTTATTTTGTGTTTTAGAAATAATCCTGATTTTTGAATTGTTAGTTTCCCTATTTGAAATATTGAAAATTTTATTTGGAACATAGGTATAGCCATTGATAATTTTGTAGGCTAAAACTAAATCATAGGTTTTTCGACGATTTTCAAGTGTCGGTAGTTTAAAATATTCTAATCTTTCATGGTAATTAATATATGGGAGTCCACATTTGGTTAGTAAGATTTTAGTAAAATATTTTTGGCATTTTTCTAGTTTTTTTATGTCCGATATTTGAAGTGGGTTCCATGCTTCAGGAGCATACTCTAATAAAGGTCTTATATAGCTTTTATAGACTTTTATCCATGTAATATTCCATTTATTTATTTATTGTTGGGCTTTGTTTTCAAGTTTACATTTTTGCCATTTTTACTCTTAACTTATTTTTTATGGGTCAGTGGTGGGCAATGTTTTGGGTCTTTCTGTGATCTATCCTTTCATTCAATGAATTTTTCAAGCACAAACCACTTTTCGTTTATCTGCCCTTCGAAAATTTACACGTACACTCCTTCAATGAAAAACCATAACATCTGAATATTACATCACATTTTTAGGTTTATGAACATTTAATTGTTTATTACCAAATATTCGAAGAAAATTCGAAAAATTCCATGTTTGAAAAATTTATTGGACTTGGAGATATAATAGAATCATCGTGAAAAGACCCCAAATGAAGCACAACTGCTATCGCAAAATCCCAAAAATCCTAACTCATTTATTGAACGTTTATCATAGCTGATCCATAAAGAAAAGTTAACTAAACTTCAAACTATTCTAACTTTTGTATCCTGTAAAATTTTTACTTTGGAATGAATCGAAATATTTTTTTCTTTTTTGTTAATTTTAGTCATTCCCAGTTACTCAAAAAATATTTTATTTTTATGTATAAAATTGACAAAAAATATTTTTTAAATAAAACTTAAAAATTAAATTTTGAAATCCTTAAGACTCAACTAAACTTCTTCAAAACTTGGTTTTGTATTTTTATTTATTTTTTACCCCTTTAGCAACATATCCCCCTCTCCACCCTCCTCTATTCATCCACTTCCATATTTGTGTTTCCCCATTGAGCTTGGGGGATACTTTGGCTAAATATAGAGAGGAGATATGTTGAAAACGCTCTACTTGTCAATTTTTCTTTTTTTCTCTCTCAACAGCACTCATCAAAAAAAGGTTTTTAGTTTATTTATGCCTTCCCACATCCATATCCCCCTCCCCCTCAACACTTTTCGATGCCATTTTCTGCGCCAAGAAATATCTTTCCATATCCTTTTTATTAGTAATAATACCTTTTTTTTATGAAAGTGCGTAAAATTCTTCAAGGCCGGAGGTAAAGCTTTTTCTTTACCCAAAATAAAATTTTATTATATTCGCTCGGGGGCAATGTCCTTCAATAAAATAAGACAGCCGCTAAAAGGAACGAACGACAATTTATCGCCAGTTTTTAACGTTTGTATATGCCTATTTATTTTTAAATTATTATTTTTATGATTTGATTACGGTTTTTATTTTATTAAATCCTTCCACCAACTTGGGATTAATCTCTTCCATCCTTTACCATTCTTGAAATTCATGAAATATCAACATTGTTCGGGTTTTTAATAATTCTCTTCCTAACTCTCTGTGCTTATTTCCCCCATCCTTCCTGTCTAGGGTTGACGGTTCCTGGGAAATCTTTGGATATCCGGAACCGATATCCGAAGCGAAAATTTTCGGATATCCGGATTTTTTTCGGTTCCATCTAAACTGAACCGCCAACCCTATTCTCGTCTTCCGCCCATCTTTTCCGTTCACATTTTTCCTGAAATAATATACCACTCGTAAACTACAGACGAATAATTGTTTTCTAAAAAAAGGATTGTTGGTTCATAAACGGTTTGAACCGATTAAAACATATCCCTCCCCCACCTTTCCTTTAGCATTTTATTTAGCTTTTTCAACCAAACTTTTTTTTGTAAAAATTTTTTTTATCGTCCCTTTCCCGTATAAATGATCTGTCATTTACACAACCACTTTCCCTTACTTTTTTTCGCAATTTTCTCAGTTGACCGATACTATGACTAACTATAAATGCGAACCTATCCCTTGCAGTTTATTTGTCCAACCCCCCTCATATTTTTAATATTTTTTTGTTGACCACTAAAATGTTTGTTTGTCTTTTATTTCTGCATATGAAAGTTGGCAATGTTTGCGAAAGAAAATTCTGTAAGGGCGGAGGTCAACAACAAATGAGGAAAACTTTGAAAAGTTTACATTTAGAGTCCGGATTTTAGTAATTTGGGATATGCTTTCTTATACCTCACGCTCCTATAATTCTGGCAGTCTCACTTTTAAGACCAAAAATTATAATTTTCAAATAGTGCTTTTTATCTGAAACACCCTGTACATTTCCTGAACTTTGTCTTCCCAAATATCAAAGGCACTATATGCCCTATTTGAAGGTGTTGATCTTCGGAGTCTCTCTCATCTACATATAAGATTAAAATATAATTTAGATATCTCCTTGATAAACTCTCTTGTTTAAGCTCAATGGTCCATTCTGTTACTCATCAAAGCTTCAATCTTGTGTACTTCCCCCATTTAAAACTTCACAGGGAATGTCTCTAAATATTCTCTAATGGATAATATCTAAAGCCTCCTACTTTCCACTCGCTTTTCTTTTAATATTTGTCTGCAAATAAAAATATTCTTCTGCAAATATATTAAGCTACTTGCTTTCACTCTAAACAAAATCCCTTCTCGCAATCTCTTGTCCATTTTCCCACAACAATTTCAATAAATAGCAAATATGTATGCGTGAATTTCTATTTAGATAATTCTTTTTCACTTCACATTTTATACATATAAGAAAAAAATTTTTAAAAAGAAAAAGGGGGAAAATTTTCTCCCAAAACAATTTATGCAAATGCGAATTAAAGATGAAAATAAAAAGATAAATATATGGACTAAAATGAGGGGGGGGGGGGAATCTTGTTCTTTTTTCTAGCACTTAAGTATTATTATTTTTTAATTGTACTAGGTCATGGTCATCAATTATTTTTATTTGTTTGTTTACTACTAGTAGTCCATTTTAAATATTCAATTAATTACTAATAAATTAAAAATATTGGAGGTCTCGGCGCAGAGTTGTTTTGGGCGCGCGGCTTCGTAACCATTTGAACTTAAATGTGAATGTGTGAAATCTTGTTCAGAAATCCCTCTTAGTGTTAGCTTTTACCATTAAAAAATTAGACATAAAAGGGTTACTAGAAAAATTTTTTTATAGACCGGAAAATTTTTTACGGACCTGTGATTTTGCTGACAGCCGTCATAGATGCTGCGGAAAAGATTATTTTCTCACTTAGCACATTTATTTTCTTACATTATCAAAATCTTTTTCCCAACATTTTTCTTTGGGGAATTGTCTCCCCTGCCTTAAGGTAGCTTATAGCCAAATCTTATATCCAAATCTCCCAGTTATCCCACCTGAGACACGAAACTTGCTCGAAAAATTTAACTAGAATTTAACATTTTTTCCTCATTTATTCGAGAAAAAATTTTTTTCTTCAAAAATAATAAAAAATTGATTATTATAAAAAAAGTAGACAGTCCACCACCACCACAACAATCATCCTTTTCCCTCAATACATACATATTTCCGCCCTCTACTTGCGCTATTCATAATATCGTTGCAATTTTCGTGCCCTATTGTTGTTGTTGTCTCCTCTCTGCGCTTTTACTGAAAAATGCTTTTTACTTTTTTAAATTAAATTGGGACATTTTTTTGAAATTTTTATTTTAATTCAAGAAGTCTACAAAATTATTATTTTTTGACCATATTTCACATAACAAAAAAATCCTGAAAAAATATTTAAAAGTAAGACTGTCTACCAGTGGTGCTCCGAAAGTGATTTAAAAAACGAAAGGTGAAACTCGCACACCCCTGTTGTCTACTTATTCTTATTTTAATAAATTAGGATCAGGGCTGTCTACAATTTAAAATTTTTTTCTCGTTCTGACCATCGCACGCATTTTCTGAATTTTAAAAATCTGTATATGAACACCTACATTTTTTCGTAATTGAGTTTAGAAATCTCCGTAGTTCACTGACAGCCTTGATTGATAATTTTAAATATTTTAGTAAAGTAGAGGTTGGGTACCTAAAAAATTCCTGATTTTTCTTTTCCTTATTTAGTTCTCTATCATTTAAGCTTTATTTGATCTCATTATCTTCAATTTAAATAAAGTTACGCCATAATTAAAGTGTCCGGTTAATTTTGTGTCACCCTGTATATCCCGGCTCAAACAATTCTGTCACCCTAATATTTAGACATATTTACATATATATTTTCCCCTTTTTTCCAATTAACTCTCTCATTTATTTAAAATTAAATATTCAAAAAAGTATTAACTTTTTTAAATTAAAACCCCTTCTCTCTCCCTCTCTCTCAAACATTCCTTCGTCAACTTCCACAATCGTCACAAACAAATTTATTTATTATTCACAAACAACTTACCACTATTAGCCATCGATCGTTGTACATTTTTTCTTTCTATTAGATTTTTAAAATAAAAAAATTTTTTTATCTGAACTAATTAACTCTTCCAAAAACCTTCCCCAAAAACCTCTCGGATTATCCCCCCTCAAAAATTGATTGGCCCGGGTAATGCCATAATCCCAAAATCATTAAAACATAAAATTTTCTACCTCGACAGATGTACACATTTCTTTGGAAGAAAAAATTTTTTTTCTTCGTTCTCTTCAAAATTAGTTATTTGAGGTTTTTGCCCTCACAGTGAGGGGAGGGAGGGCTACCCGCAGTGAATGAGTGAGTACTTTTTTCTAAACAAAAAAACCTTTCATTAAACAAAATGACCAGAGCACTCTATCAAAAATTATTATATTTAAATATTGGCTACTTTTACTATTTCCTTTAAGTATTTTTATTTTTATTCTCAACATTTTCTCATAAATTTTAAAAGGATGGGGATGTTTGGGCGCGAGAGGATATGAGTGCAGCTTATTTTATCCCTTAGAAACATGAGCTTAGAGATCTGAAATTCTGTATAAATATTCTTTAAAGTGTCCTTTAGAGGCTCTTTAAATTTTAGAATTTTTGAATTTGTATTTCTTAAGTTATGATTGAGAATTTAACAAGGAGGGCTATTTTTAATGAAATTTTGGGCATCTTTGGCCCTAACTTCTGAAATATTTGTTCAAAAATTCTGAAAATTTTATTAGAGTTAGATAGACTACTAGGGACATTTAAGCAAAATCTCGTGGATCTAGGTATCGTTTAACTAATTTTATAGGGACACGCCGTAGCCCTACCCCGCGCCGAAATGTTCTGTTTCCGATGACCACTATTTAATCATAAAAATATATTTATTTTTAATATTGCCTACATATTACTTTAACCTTATTTTTATTTATTATTTTACACTTTCAACACATTAATCAATTAATTTCCTTCCCCAAAGTCAATCATTTATTTTTCAAAAAAATTTATTTTTGCCTTTTCACCTTTTTAAAATTAATTTTCTTTGCTTTTGGCATTTCCCCGGTCATTCTCTCCACCACACACATCTGTTCATTAGCCTTAGGGATAAAGCACATCCTCAGACAAGGAAAGGGAAAATTAGGGGAAGGAAGTCCTTTCTTTCCCTTCTGGCTTAATTTTAATCTTATTTATTTTTCTGTTAATTTAGATTTTCCGTTAAAAATTGCCCTCATCCATTATTTTGACACACAAACATTTTAAATAATTTCTCTGAAAGGTTTTAATCTAAATAAGTGATTTTAATCCAATATTTTAAATTCCTAATTCAGCTGGGAATCAGGACTGACGCAAATAAAAAAAAGTTCCACAGCCGCAATCCGCATTCCTCAAGACAAAAGACACGCAATTTACGCAGTGCGCAAATGCGTCCAGCCCTGCTGGGGATATTAAGGGATTGAAGATTTGTGGGAGACATTAGCTTTCTAGTTAGGCACTAGGTTATACTTCACTTAAAAGTTTATCAATCAATGAGAGGTGTTTTGGAATCTGATTTTTGTTTTCAAATTGTCCGAAATTAAAAAAAAATTTAGATTTCTGTCTAAAGGGAATGGTTATTTTCAATTTGAAATTTACTTAATATAAATTATTACATTAAAGTTATTATATACATAATTAATCAAAATCCCTTTTGACATGCTTCAGATCTGTTATTCTTCTCATAAGTATTTTTGTATGTCATTGCATTGCAGTGATAAATTATTGTTGTAATTAGTTCGTATTGTTCTAATCGGATTTTACAGCCAAAAATGGCAAACCGTCCTTATTAAATTAATTTTTAAATTTTTCTTTGAAAAGGTATTGCAGTCAGGAATGGGTTGGAATTCCGACTTTCGATTTCCAAAATTTTTTAAATTGCTGATTTAGGACATCTCCATTCTTTTCCTCTGTGTTTTCTCCATGTATTTTCAACCTTTTCTTGTGAAAAATTGAATTCTTGATTTTGATTCGGATCGAATCCGATAACTCTAATTAACATCCCTGATAACCTGAAATGGATTTAAATTTGTTCTTTGACTTACTCGCTTGTGATATTTGAGGTTGAGATGACGTTATAATGAGAGCCGACTTAAAGAAAAGATTTAATGCTAGAGCGATATTTGCTGACATCCTTCTTTTAGTCTTTCGCTTTTTAAAATCAGTTTCGGAACATCTCAGATACTTTGGTAATGCTACTGAACTTAGCTCAGTGACCGTTTATTCCTTTTTCAAAAGGATTCGGTTTGTGTCCGCAAATGTCTGTCCAAAATTATCCTCAAACTTTTGCGTACATTTTTAATTACAAATTTTTTCGTACAAAAAATTATTATTATTTTCATTTTTATTGTTTTCATTTTACCAATTTTCTTACTCATTTTTTACTCATTTTATCAGCTTGTTTTTAACCGATCCTTTTATTTTTAACCAATTTTCGCTCAAATAAAAATAAAAAAATAATGGGGGAGACAACTGATAATTTTTTTACCTTTTAAAAATAATTTTGTTCCAATTTTTGTTTGTCGTGTGCCCTTACTTTTTTTTTTACTTTATGTCCATAAAAATATTTTTTCAATGCCATCTCCACCTACCACGCCAATTTTACGCCTAAATAACTTGCTAAAGGAAAAGAGGAAGTTCTATAAAAATTCCTCCCCCTTAATTTCCATTTACCAAGCAATAGAAGCACTTTGCGAGCCTCTTTTTTAGAAGGGGAAAAGGAGAGGACGCCAATCCCAGATTCGGCAGAATCAAAAGGTGAGGCAAACAAAAAAGCTAGTAAAAACTTAAAAATTCCTTTTTTTACAATAGGGGAACAAATAAAGGAGTTTGACGTTAAGATGCGAGGTGGATCGCGCTGATTTTATAAAAAAGTTCTATTAAAACCTAGAGTAATGAAATTTCTCATAGATGCTAAAGATATATTCAGCTACCAATTCCGAAAATTTCAGAATTTTTGGTACTGTACTACTAGTTTTATGGTTAAAGAAGACAATAATTTTCTATAGAATAACGAATTAAGATGAGTTTTCTGATTATAAAATCAGAAATACAAAACCATAAATTCTGAAATTTTTACCAGAGATAGTTAACATCGTGAGGCATATCTGTGCAAAATTTCAAAATTTTAAATTTTTGGCTTTATGCCAATTTCCAAGTTTACGCCAAACTATCCCCGCGCCAAAACAACCCCTGACAAGAAGAAGCATTTTAGAAAAATGTAAAAATATTTTCCGCTTCATTTTCTGCGCCACACGCATTTCACGCATTCTACCTTGACTTTAATTTAATATGATGGCGTAAATATTGTCAGGCTCTTTACTAAGGGTATTGAAGCGATTAATACGTTGAAAAATATTCTCACTATACAACAAAATCTAACGGAAATTTTTGCGCATGTTTAAAGTCACAGATATTACACATTCCCATTAAATCTGTGTAAAAATAAATATATTAAATGTTGTTGTAAACCTCTTATTTTTTATTTTTAAACGAAAAAATATTCGATCGAATTTTTCTCTTTGAAATTGGATAAGTTGACACCCTTTAATGCAGATAATTTACAGTGAACTGGCAATATGGGTTTCTTTATATCCGGCACCTATTCTTTGAACTTTATTTCCGTGAATTTTTGTTTGATTTAAGCCAGAAAGGCTAATATTGGGAAGGTTCTGGCCTCTTAGTTGAACATTTTTCTATCCTAACGCGCGAGTTCTCCACTTGATCATGAAGCATGTTAAAGTTTCTCGATCACTTTTGTTGCTCTTTAAAATTCTCTTGGCGTCCACCCAATTTTATCCAAGGCAACATTTCTGATTTATATAAATATTCCTCGCTTCTTAAATTGATCTTCCGTAGAACAACCCCCCACATTCTCCCTTTCCCCATTGATTAATCCCCTCCTATTTGGCCCTATTTAGAAGAAGCCTAAGAATAAATTTACACACTTTTATTTAAAAATATATTTACATTTTTTTCTTCTTCTACTCATCATCTCCTTCTCCTCTTTTTTGCCCTTTTTGTAATGCTTAAACCAAGTAAATGTTGTTAGCATAAAGAGAGATGACCTTCCTTCTTTTCCTTCACATTTTTTATTCTTCCAACCGTTCCTTCCCTTCAAAATACCTTTAAAAATCTATATCTTCTACCTTTTTTCGTTCCTTTTCAACAAAAAACCCCTTCAATCCCTCTTCAATTTTAAGACAAAAAATAATTAATCAAAAAATTCAACCAACGCCACAATTCAAAAAACTCAAAAAGAACTGTCAGTTTAAGGAGCGCAAACTGCAGCATTCCTTTTAGAATAACAACAAATTTATTTTATTAAAAAAAGAAATTGTTTAAAATTAACGACTAATATATTTTGAATTAATTTTGGGTAAAGAATTTTAATTTTTTTATTAAAAATTTTTTTCTAAATTTTTGGATTAAAAATTATAAAATCTAAACAATCTAGGTATATATTAAAAAAATTTTTTCCACCAATTTTATTTGGGTAAACTATGTAAATTTTTTTGACAAACTATTTTGCTTCAACATGGGCTCATTTCATGATGGTTCTCGGTCTTGTTCCTATTTTCCTATTAGAAATCTACATAATTAATTAGCTTCCCAAATAGTGTTATAGCAGGAATTAACTATTTCTAGTACTAGAAGGGTTACTAAAATAGAATTTTGGGGTTCACCGTTTGAGTTATTTCTTATTCAAAATTCTGATACAAAAGTGCCATTTAACAAGCCTTATTTCGAAAGGGGTACCAAATATTTTTCTTATTTTTTATTTTTCAAGTCAATTAATTGTGTTTTGTCCTCCTAATTTATTTTAAATTTTCTAGTTGTGTATCGTTATTGTTGCGCTGTGTTTAGTGTTTCGAAAAAAGAAAATTTAAATATTTTTCAAAAATGCGTCGCCGTTTTCTTCTCGGAGGAGGGGAAGGCGGCAAAAAATCTGTTCCAAAAAAGGACAACAATGACCCTCTTCAACAACCAAAAATAGCTTCATCAAATTCTTCTCCCCAATCTTCTACATCTGCCACTACTGGATCTTCTTCTTTCCCCTTTCTTGGTATTTTAAATAGACGAAGCTTTGCTGCCGCTGATGGGCCAAAAAAGAAAAATGCCGCTTCTTCAAATAATTATTATTCAGCATTTAAAGACGAAAATGACAAGTATGCGACAATTGGGGGAGGTTCAAAACAGCAAAAGAAGAAAGATGAAGAAGAAAGAAATGGCCTTCGAACCTCTTCCGCTCATTCTTCTTCTTCCCCTCCACCCCCACAACCTCCTCCTCCACCCCCTCCTCCAAGGCGCTCCCCTTTATTGCAGCGTGGTGGACGAACTACTACTAGACCTCGTTCAATGGGAGCGCCTTTACTACAACAGATGGGCATGAAATTTTCTAGTAATATTACGGAAAGAAATAATAATAATAATGAAGAGGCGGAGACGGCATTCATGAATGTTGAAGAAGATTTTCCCGGTTGGTTTTATTTTTATTTGTTTTTGGGTAAGTAGAGATTCGCGCATGTTTGTAGAGCAATAAATGTACATGTTTATGTTAAAACTTTTAAATGTTTTTTAGTTTGTATCCAAATTTTGTTTGTTGACTATTTATTTCCAATTTGTTTTGTCTTTTGTTTACTTAATAGTGTTTTAGGGTTATTTTAAGGGTTAACTTTTAAATAGAAACTTTATTGATAAACAATATATTAAGTAATTTAGTCAATTCCCGTTATATGTATTTGTAAAGGAAAAGTTATTAGGAACTAGAAACCCCGGGCTAAGCGATGTCTTTATGAGCCTAAATATATGGGAATCAGTTACCAAAATTTAAAATCTACTGGGTATTCAAACTCAGTTTCTTTCTTCTCGCTTAAATTCCCTTGTATCTTAGGCTTACTGAAGCCTTCGAACAGACTACCGTGAACACTAAGGTATCGGGTTTTGGAAAATTTTGGGATATCCGGAACCGAACGAAGAACAGGACTGAGAAAAACGACAACCCTAGTTTATTTTTCAAAAATCGTCCTACCTTCTTTCGATCTTTTGGGTGGAACTATATTTTTGTTTCAAAATTTCCTTTTCCCTATTTTTCATTTAAAAAGGGCATAAATAATTTTTAATAAAAAAATTAAAGTGTAATAAATTACTTTTCTTATAACAAAAACATCTATAAATTTCCCAAACGTTTTTCCAATGTTCTTCGTTCTTTTATTAATTTGTATTAAACCACACAATTGGAAAAAAACAATTTTTTCTAGTTTAAAGTGGGGCGATTCTTTTCGAGACAAATTAATTTATTTATAGCAGAAATTAAACTAAAATTGATTTGATTTACAAAAATTAAAGTGAAAACTATTCTTTTTATTTAAAAAAAAGAGAAAATATTTGTGTTAATTTAATTAGGAAGGAAAACTAAAAAATTAATTTATGTCAGGAATTTAGTTATATTTATTGTTAGGAGGTAAAATGATGTCTCGGCGCGAGCTTATAAAATTACTAAAGTAAGACTTTGAAGGGTGAAATTTTGCGGGGATATCGTTAATAGGGTTAATTACATTCTGAGAAAATTTCAGAATTTTTGATTCGATATTTCCTAGGTTATGGTCAAAAATGTTTGAAATTTTAGAGCAATGTGCGCGATTTTTGCGTGATTTTTGACCATAACAGAGAAAATATCCTACCAAAAAATCTGAAGTTTTATGAGAAATAAATTAGGATTATTGAGGATATCTCTGCAAAATTTTACACTTCTAGCTGTTCATTTGGCTAATTTATAGGGAACGTGAATAAACGATTTTCTACACTTCCACACATTTTTGACTTTTTCCTAAGAAATTTTGAATTAAAAATTTTGAAAATTTCAAAATTAACTTTCATAAATTTTTTTAGTAGGTTCAGCTCGTCTAATAATGAATGGCCGTTGTTGCCAAACACAACAACCACACGGAGTTGAAAAAAGCAACAAAGTAAACTACACTAATCGAAATTCTACAGGCTCTACAAATAGCAGCCAAACAAGTTCTGGATTTGAAAGTTCTAAAGTTGGTATTTTTTTTTGGAATTTAATTTTGAGAAGGGGAGTTGTCGTTTTATTTAAAAAGAGATTTTTATCCGCAATTTTTTCTTAAAAATTTTAGTCGACAAAATTCCTGCCACAAATTTATACCGTTTCACCAATACAGTATACGTTACTTTAAAAGAGTACCCTTCTCATTATGGTATTTATAATGATGTAGATTATATAGAGGCCCTTCTAAACTTCCTTAAATTTCAATAATTCTTACAATTAGAGTGCCAGTTCTCACCAATTAGCCCAACCTTGCCACTCCACTCCTGCCCACCACCAACTTCAACAACAAAACGAATCTCCTCAAGCCTTCCAAATATCCCCAAATGAAGATAACTCAATCTCTTCCCCATCATCACGTCTTTCATCTACTGGATCATCTACAGCTACGACACAAGGTGGACGTTCTTCCGCTTATTTTTCGCTTTCTGATGGACTTGATTTGTCTTCAACGGGAATTGGGGAAGTTGAAAGTGGCACTTTAACTACAATATTGAAGAAAGGTGAAAGGTCTTCCAAAACAGAAAGAACAAGAAGAGGAAACTGTTCACGTGTAAATATTGGAGAAATGTTGGCTAAAGGAATTCCTGTAAGTCATTTGAAAGGAAGGGTCTTTAAGAAGAGACTAAAACATTTTATAGGAACAAGAGATCTTTGCTGAATGGCTCCAACGTTTATGTCTTTCTGAATATTTGGCACTCTTCCTGTCCCAAGGATATGATCTGCCCACATTAGCTAGGGCAACACCTGAGGATCTGACGACTTTGGGAATTACAAAACCAGACGATCGCAAATGTTTAGTTCAAGATATTCAATGTTGGCAGAATGTTGCGGTACGAGAACTCAGTTATAGTTATCAGGGGATTAAAAAATTTTATCTTCAAATGAGGGTATTTGAAATTGGGGGCTAACAAAATGTTACAAACATCTTAGATTGAGTGTCCGATTATTTATAAGACTTATTAACTTACATTTAAGGACAACTGGCCAACTGACATAACCAAAGAAGCGCCCACTCGTGAGTGGCTAACTGCCATAGGTCTCAAACAATATATCCAACAATTTGAACGTCAGGGGTGTTTGACAGTTGGAGAGTTGGAACAATTAGAGGCTGAAGACCTGGAAGATATGGGTGTGCAGAAGTTGGGGCATGCAAAACGGATATGGCTGGCACTTAGAAAATTGAGGGTTGGGAATTTTTTAATTTAAAAGATTCGACTATTGGCGTGTTGTTTTAATAGAGAGCCAGGGCAACACCTGAGGAAAGATCTATTTTTTTTAATAGACCTTTTATCTCTGATTTTAAAACAAAGTATACTATAAATTAGGGGTTAAATGGACAGGGAGGCGGTAATCGAGAAGTCGAGGAGAAACGAGGGAGATAGAGGGCGAGTGGGCTATTTCGGGCAAAACAGGAAGGGACTTCTCGTAACCGATTACTCAAGTATAAACGGTGATGGGCAACCCTACTATAAATTTACTTTTTTAGGAATCAAGATCTTTCAAGCCTAAACCTATTCAAAAAGTGTCATCAGTTCAACCTTTACCTTCACATAATATCCTTCCTAGCACAACTTTGTGGCCTTGTTCTTCAAACACGGCTGCAATCACTTCTACTGCCACATTGCGAAGACCACAAAGGAATCCCTCAATGACTAGTAATCCAACAAGCGGGACAGAACTGCCAAAACTTCGAGAAATTGTAATTTTTTAATTTTATCCAGTAAAATGAAGTCTTATTTTAAATTTAGGATCAAAGAGAAAGAGAATCAACTGGACATGTTCAATTTAGAAATAGCTCCTTTGGTGTTGATCCATTGCCGGATAGAGGACCTCCTAGATTAAACCTATACAGGCATATTTTTTAATCTCAATCATTTTGGCTAAAAATTTATTTCAAAGGACCAGTCAAATAATCGCTCAACTACCTAGAGAACCTCCAGAATTGATCGAAAAAGAGGAGGATGTGGAGGAACTTAATTACCTTATGGGGCATATTCCGCCTCCTCCAGGTATAGTAGAGTTCGTTCTGAAACTGAATGAAAATCTGGGACCCTCTTACAACATCCGTTTAGTCTGCTTTGGAAAAATTCGTTGCGTGGGAGACTAATAGGAGAGGATTTTTGGAGGGGATCCCCTCCTTGGAAAGGAGGGGATTTTTGAAAATTTTTTTAGAAAGGACAAATTAAAACACATAACAGAAGCATGAATATATTTTCTATAAGCATTTAGACACATTTTTAACCTTTAAAACAAAAATAGTTTGCCGTTAAGTCATTTCCATAAGTCACACGCTTTCCGTATTTTCAAACGTTAAGAATTAAAAAATTTTTTGCAATAAAATATTCTCAAAAATCCCACAAAAATTTAATTATTTTCAGCCCCAATGCCTCTCTTAGCCTTTCCAACAACTTCTTCAACAAATCCACCACGTCAAGTAACATTTGGCTGTTCTCTTTCACAGCCTACAACACCTAGAAATGTTCAAAGAATGTTTGGCCCATTTGACGATATTCAACAACAACAAAATTTTGAATCAAAACAACAACAACCTCCCCTCCAAAATTTAACATTTCTCCATTCTCCCCCAAATAATCGTCGAAATGAAAGCAAAACAATTTTATTTTCTTCACAACTCCCTCAAAGAAATGGTTATGTTGTTCAAAGTAGTGATTTGACTGAATTATATGGAAATAATTTAAATGGAAGAACAGCAGCTAGTGCTAGATAATTTTTAAAAAGAAATTTTTTTGAAAATTTGTTTATATTTACGAAGATTTATATATATTTTTTAACATTCCCTTTTTTAATAATTTTACTTCTCCCGGTCTTTATTTATCGGCTAAATGATCAGAATGGACATTTAAACAGGGGAACAAATTGAGGATAGATTGAGACGGCAAGCAAACATATCGGGATCAGTGATGGAAAACTTCCAAAATTTCTCTGGAACCGGTTCCGGTTCCGGAACCGCTTTATTAATTTTGGCGGTTCCGGTTCCGGTTCTGGAACCGCTTTTTTGATTTTGGCGGTTCCGGTTCCGGTTCTGGAACCGCTTTTTTGATTTTGGCGGTTCCGGTTCCGGTTCTGGAACCGGTTCCAGAACCGGTTCCAGTGACAAAATTTTCTTAGCTATTTTAATGAAAAAAATTTATTTTTTTTCATAAATAAGGTTTATTAGAGACCTTCTGAATTTATTAAGGGCGATTTAAGGGAAATCAGTAGCATAAGGAGTGATAAAGAGATTCGTGAGTATAAGGAAGGTTTGAGGGATTATGAGAGATTAAGAGCTAGATTTCCCGTTTCGGCATTTTGTTTTTTCCAGCTCGAATACCAATCAATTTTAGTTGCAGATCCGGAGCCGAAGTAGGATATTGTTATTTAGAACAGGACTTATTAAATTAGCGCCGAAGGCGAAAATTTTGAGAATTTTGTAAGGCCAGAAGCTAGATTTCTTCCAGTTTTCAGCACCACAGGCGAAAATAAAAAAATTTTTGTATTATTTTCCAAAAATCATGCTTTTTTTTTTTTGCGCCGCAGGCGAAAATTTTTAAAAATTTGCAAGTCGTAGCACATAGAATTCATCTATTAAAAAACATGGCAAATTTTTTTGTTAAAAAATAAGTTTATATTATTCATCTTCCAAATAAAACAAATTTATTTAGTCATACATTAAGTTCGGGTTCGAACCTAATACCCTTATAAGTCCTCAAAACTGAAAACGAACACACTATCCAGTCAACCACACATCATCATGACAGAAAAGGTAAAAAAATAATTTTTACCCGTCATAATTTTCTCTTCCTTTTCTTTCCACTACTCCCATCTTTTGCTCATTTCTCTGATTTTACCCATCATTAGGGGTGTATCTTTGGAACCGGTACTGGAACCGGTTCCAAACCGGTTCCGTACCTTTGCCGGTTCCACGGTTCCGGTTCCAAACCGGTTCCAGACCTTTACCGGTTCCGCGGTTCCGGTTCCAAACAGGTTCCGGAACTTTACCGGTTCCACGGTTCCACTTCCGGAACCGGTTCTGGAACCGCCCGGTTCCGGAACCGGAACTGGAACCTTTCCATCACTGATCGGGATATTTTAATGTACGAACAGTTACTCTACTGATTCTGGGACCTATGATCACTGGGTTATGGATAATTCATCGCCCTATTGATGAAGAAAAGTTTTTCTGTTTTAGAACCGACGTAAACACACACACACGCAAGATTATTTTTCTCAAAACAATTCCGATATGTCCGCCCACCATCTATGCAAGATCGTATTAAAAATTTCTTTATCCTTAAATGAGATTCTCTGCCCGATCACTACTTCAACTAAAAGGACATTTCGCGGTTCCAATCTCAAAGACTTTAAGAGATAACCATCGCTTGGGAGTTCGTACCAGGCAGAGCATCATTTCCAATTAATGATGCTCTTAATTTCTTTAGCCGTTAATCGTTCTTATATCGTCCAATTTTCCAGATATTAATAAGGAGTTACAGCAGTTATATTTTGAGTATTTTTAAAGAAGTAAGATTTGAATTTCAATAAGATCGATTTAATTTCGCAGAATTCCTTTTTGTATGCCGCTTTGTAGTCAGAACTGTAATTTTACGAAGAAATTAATTAGCAATAACAGATAATCAGCATCTCTCATTACATTTTTTAGAATGAGCAGAACGGGAAAATATAATTGGATTCATTATATTTTAGGGATATTTTATAATTTAAGCTAGTCTCATTATAAGGAAGGATTTTTGTCAAACCAAAATGTATCTAAAGATAAGGCTCGACCAGAACAGTCCATATATACCAATATCACTTGTTAAGGGTAAATGTCCAGCTCAGCGTACACATGTCCGCAAAGGGAATTCTGCAAAAATGATTTTTTGCTGCATTCTTCTCCTCTCCTTCTCTCTACCATAATTTTCCTCAGCTTATTAAATGATAGGTGACAGTTTGGCGTAGACAATAAAGGAAGTAGATATAAATAATATAAGAAGTAAAAATAATAAAAGAAGTAAAATTGAAAGAATATTTATTTACAATAAATAGAAATTTAAAGAATATAAATCTGTGATAAATTTCTCAAATAAATTTCAAGCAAATCAGGTGGATAACAACATTTAATTGGATTATAATGTAATGATAAAAACCAATAAAAAGCCATATACTTTGGTAACCAAGAATTTTTCGTTGATCCAAAGACTGGTGCAAATGCACAACAAATTGAGGCCTTTTGGAATAGATTTCGTTTTAGATGCGTTAGACAAATGAGACATTTATCAGAAAATGAATTACCAAAATATATGGTCTAACGCATCTAAAACGAAATCTATTCCAAAAGGCCTCAATTTGTTGTGCATTTGCACCAGTCTTTGGATCAACGAAAAATTCTTGGTTACCAAAGTATATGGCTTTTTATTGGTTTTTATCATTACATTATAATCCAATTAAATGTTGTTATCCACCTGATTTGCTTGAAATTTATTTGAGAAATTTATCACAGATTTATATTCTTTAAATTTTTATTTATTGTAAATAAATATTCTTTCAATTTTACTTCTTTTATTATTTTTACTTCTTATATTATTTATATCTACTTCCTTTATTGTCTACGCCAAACTGTCACCTATCATTTAATAAGCTGAGGAAAATTATGGTAGAGAGAAGGAGAGGAGAAGAATGCAGCAAAAAATCATTTTTGCAGAATTCCCTTTGCGGACATGTGTACGCTGAGCTGGACATTTACCCTTGTTAAGATACTTCGAATGGAATCAACACTAAAATCGAAGAGCTCGTTAATTCTAAGGTTACTCCTCTAGTTTTACCCAAAAAATAAAATATTCACCTATTTATATAGAGAATAGGAGCATTTAATGCAGCAGATATGTTCAGAATTATTGAAAGATAAACATTTATAAACCACAAATTGGGAGATAACTCAGGAAAAATACAAGTAGCAAAAACAATACCAGCCATAAAAATTATATATCCACCAAGGTTGACAATAATAATTAATGAAAGTGAACGAAATAATTTGCGAATTTTTTCGTTTGCCAAATCTAAAATTTCAAGAAAAAAATTAAAACAAATAATTAGAGCCCAGAATTTTGTAAACCGCACTCTAATACCAATCAGAATACCGACGGAACCAGAACCGAACTGAAAATTTTCGGATATCCGGTCTCTTTCTGGCCCTGGATATCCGGAACCGCCAACCTTACACCCTAATACTTGCCTCCTTTATATTTTGCTAATATTCCAACAATTATATGAGCCAATGTTGAAACTATTAGAATTATAAGCAAAACAATAGTAATATTAAACAAAGATGGTACACCATTAGCTAGATCTCCAATGTATCCTGTTACTGGCCAATTTGGGTATTCATTAACTGATATTATTAAAGTAGTTATATTGAAGATAAAAAATATAACGATTGCCATGATATGTAAGCAAATGTACAAACGAAAGTTGAGTTGGATATAACTGAAAAAGAGGTGGGTCGGAACAGTCAGAGGTGTCGGAAATCGGAAGAGCCGGAAATCGGAACTGGCTCAAAAATCGTAAATCAAAATTTTTTTTCGGAATTTAAGTTGTCTACTTAAATTACTGAAACTATCCTATTACATATATAAGCTTCCTAATATGGAAGCGACCTTTCAGATTACATTTCCTAGACAAAGCTTCTTAAAGTATTAGAAACACACTTCAAATAATTATACTGAATAAATTACTTCGCCCATATGTAATTTTGGAACAAATTTTGTATTAAGTAAACTTAGAGAAAAAATAAAAATTTTTATTTCTTACAATACAGGAAAAGCAACAGCAAGAACTCTGTCAATGCTCAAAGTCATAAACATAAAGCTAACACAATGAGCAATAGTAATTGAATGTGCTTCTATTTTAAATGCCAAAGAGGACTGAATAAAATTTCTGCCAGTAGCTGTGACATAAAGGAAGACAAAATGTCCGCTTTGATGAATAACTTCGAGGAAGGAGTTGATAGCAATTAAAACAGGTGTTTTGCATTTGAATGTTGTATACTTTCCACTAAATTATTATTTTTTTATATGAACTGGGCTATAGCTATTTTCTTTCAATTAATGCAAAAGAGTTAATTGACAGCTGGGAACGGAACCAGCATTCTTCAGTCTTCGGTCAACTAAAGATGCTGAATAGATTTCGGAATTAAATAGCTATCTGTTTTATAATATCGCAGAATCAGCAACAAATAGTGACTGGAAGCTCGTACTAAAATTTGAACTCAAACTCGTACCTGTGTACGAAGCAGGGATCCTGCCGAAAAAAACAAAATTCCCGATTTCGGGAATCGGGACGGCAGGATCCCTGGTACATACTAGTACGAATACGAGCAAATTTTATAATTTCAAACATTGTTAACAAATTATAGTAAAAACTACCAATATTTCCAAGTAATATAACAAACACTTAAATTTAAAAATATTCCAACAACTGAAACAAATCCAAGAACAAATGCCGGAAAGAATAGAGGAAAATGGAAGCCTGGACTACTATAAGCAATATAAATTGACTAAAAAATTTAATGAAAAAATTTTATTGCTACAAAAGACTTACTGGAAAAGAGTTGTTTGGGCCGACGTAAAAGGTGCCATCCATGTTATTTATGTTTAAAATACTATATTTGAATATAGGGCTCGGATCGAGAAAATGTTAAGTGTACATAAGTACTAAAAGTTTATTTTATAAGTAAATAAGGTTAAAATTTTCAAAATACACAGTACTCCCAAAATAAGTACGAATCGGAACCGCTGTTTTAAAATACCACAAATTTTCAAATAGAAGCTCGGCTCCAAAGTTCTAATAGAAGCCCGGCCCATGCTCTATTAGAAGCGCACGAAATGGGACCCATTGAATAATAGAGGCCCAGGGCTTCTATTGGAACATTTACGTAATTAAAATGATGTTGAGCTTTAAATTTTTTATGCAACTAATAATTATTTAAAAAGTGAGAATTTATAACGTTTATGTATAATTAACTTTTAAAGTGAGAATTTAAAATGTCAGACTTTTAATTTATAAAAAAAACTAAAAAATTGGCAGGTGTTTGTTTTTAAAGTAAACATGTTTGTTATAATTATTAATGTTGCGAACTGAACTTTCAAATTTCAAATTTATCTTATTCCCACCCCTAATTCTGGCCTCGTAGTCGAACATACTCTCAATTTAATTTTTTATCCGAGCTCAGAAAATTCCGAGCAATAATAATCAATTGATTGATTTTTTAAAAAAATTTATTGGGCCATATCTGGATATGACATATTCAACCATACCCTCTTTATCCGTATATATCTCAGAAATCTTTAATTTTCTTAAAAAACGCTGAAATATGTCAAAAGTTATACGAATCAAGCTTTCGAATGGTCTATAGATTATGATGGACATGCTTGTTAACTATGATTTACATTTGAAATAGCGAGAACTTTTGGGACACAGTAGTGATTAATGTGTTTATTCAACAAGCTAAGGAAAAAAGTTTATTTAATAGCAATTGTGTTTACTAGCATTATAAAAAAATTCATCAAAAGTTAAATTTACATATAGAAAAGGACAATTTTTTAAAATTTGATTTGCTTGGAATTAAATAGAGCATCACGAATTTATAAAATAAATTCGACCCACTATAAGATAGAAACTTAAATCGAAGTTATCTACATATTTAACCTAGAGATAGGTCGAGGCCCAGCTGAGGCCTCGACCTCAATTATGCTGACCTCTCCGACCCCCGTCTCGGTCTTCGCCAAGAACCTCGTCTAGGACCGAGGCTAAATGTACTCTTCTAAAGATCGACTTTTTTTTAGCAGAGATAGAAGAATTTTTGCCTATTTTCCTCAAAAAATTCTCTGAATTTTGCCTGCGGCTCTAGAAAAGAAAGGAAAAAAATTATCTTAGGATTCTTTATTGGGTATATCATATAGTGCGGTCCGCCTGTAATCAGGATTTCGAAATAACATTTATAACAATCTATCGAGTGATATTTGTTAAAATTTAAAAGAAATTCTCTCTTGATCTTTCTACCAAAGATTCAAGCAATTTTGACATGTTTCAATTTCTTCATATTAATACATCTGCACAATAGTTGTACTTTGAGAAGTTTGATTGAAGAGATTAGATTTTAATTTAATCAAGTTTGCTTTAATTGTACCAAATTCCTTTTTGTATGCCGATTTGTAGTCAGAACTATAATTTTATAATGAATTTAGATGAGGAAAAGTAGAATTCTTAAATGAATCTCATATTCTTGGACCTGGGAAAGAAAATTATATTCCATATACACTCCGGTTCCGGAAAAGAAGATCAGAGGTTTAGTTCAGGGTGACGGAACATGGGAAATTAAATTTTCGTTTATTCCGTTTATTCGGACTTATTAACACAAGACATTAGCACTGTAGTGACAGTAAATGGTGATGACTGAGCTTTAAAACATGGAGGTTGGTATAGTTTTAATGTTAGGAAGCTAATGACAGATGATATGACAATATAAATACAATCTGTTTCAAAATTACAGAGCCACTAAATTTTCTGTGATAACTCGATGAAAATCAATTTAATTTTTTTGAAATTTTGCCATAATGTTTAAATAAACAATGCATATCTATCTGCAAAAGATAAACTTTGATGTAATAATTATACCTATTTATATAGAGAATAGGAGCGTTTATAGCAGCAGTTATATTTTCAATAATTGAAAGATAAATATTTGCATGCCAAAAATATGGAGATGACTTGGACATAACTCTTACAGCGACAATAATACCAATCATAAAAAGTACATATCCACCAATGTTGATGATAATAATTAAAGAAAGCGAACGAAATAATTTGCGAATTTTTTCGTTTGCCAAATCTGAAGTTAAATTATTCGTCATTCATAGATTACTAAAACTTAATTAATAACTTATCCAATCTGCTTTATCTCTAAATTTGCTTTGACTTTGTTATCACGGAATAAGCTTACCCGAAGGCTCTACCTTAACAGACACAGATCCCCGGCACAATTTCAAGTCGGGCAAAATCCCGACCCTAGAATCAATTTTTTGGCAAAAACCCCGAAATGAATTCAGACATGCTCTTCACGGAAAACATGATCCACGACACTCGCTTACCCCGAAGGCGCAGAATGATACTCTATTTTAATAATCTCATTTCACCATAACTAAGTGCTCTTACAAAATATTTTTCGTGGACATGTTCGCTAACAATTTTACGGACGCATGTATTCATCACTTTTTAATTTTCCCTATCGGTTTAAAAATATATTTACTTGCCTCCTTTATATTTAGCTAATAATCCCACAATTATATGAGCCAAGGTTGAACCTATTAGAATTATAAGCAAAATAATTGCAGTATTAATTGGGGATGGCACACTAATGAGTAAATCTCCAATGTATCCTGTCACAGGCCAATCTGGATATTCATTTACTGATACTATTAAAGTAGATATATCAAAGATAAAAAATAGAACGATTGACAAAATGTGCAAATAAATGTACAAACGAAAGTTGAGTTGGATATAACTGAAATTAGATAAAGTTGCTAATTAACTCTAGTAGTGGCAGTAAGGATGCCCGTATGCCTGTGATCTATTCAGAACTTAACCGAGGAAGAGGTTGGGCAAGATTTTCTTTTGATCGAAATTTTGGAATGAATATTATCTGTACAATATTCAATCAAGTTTCCAAAACTGGCAAGTTTGTTGAGCTTTGAAACCTCAGGGCAACGCCCAAGGGACTAAAAGAGAATTACCAGATTTGAATTTCTTTCAATTTTATAGAAAAACAAAAGCTATTGGAGCCTCAGTTTCAATTTACAGAATTTATATGTTACTTAAACGTTATAAAATATTATTTCTTACAATACAGGAAAAGCAACAGCAAGAACTCGGTCAATGCTCAGAGTCAATAGCATGAAGCTAACACAATTTGAATTAATGACTGAAAATGCTTCTATTTTAAATGCCAAAGAGGCCTTTATAAAATTTATCCCAGTAGCTGTGACATAGAGGAAGACAAAATGCCCGCTTTGATGAAGGACTTCGAGGAAGGAGTTGATAGCAATTAAAACAGAGGTTTTGCATTTGAATACCGTATATTTTCCCCTAAATTAATTATTTTACTGTATTTTGCAGGGTAATAGGATTTGTATAAGAAAAAATATACAAATCTCAAATACCAATATTTCCAAGTAATATAACAAACACTTGAATTTAAAAATATTCCAATAACTGAGACAAATCCAAGAACAAATGCCGGAAAGAATAGAGGAAAATGGAAGCCTGGACTACTATAAGCAATATAAACTGACTAAAAATTTTATAAAAAATAAATTATTACTCCAAAAAACTTACTGGAAAAGAGTTGTTCGGACCGACGGAAAAGTCGTCACTCATGTTAACGTATTTATCTTTATAATATATTTAATTAGCTATATCTAACCCTTTTTAGTGGTTAGATAACAAAACTAGGTTTGTCGGGCCAACGTTGTTGTCATATTCTCAAGCCTTATTTTTATCGGACCGGGCCAGTCTAACTTGTCGGACTTCATTTTTAAAGAATCAGGCACCGAGTCATTTTAAATTAAGCAACTGAGTAATTTGGCACCCAGTTTTTGTCCAAGTAATTCCATGTCCGATTGATAATTTGAAAAGAACCGAACTGGGCCGGTATCAGGGTGACCATCTCCAAACCACTAAAATAGGGCGCAGCCACTCAAAAATGTGGCAAAAATAGGGCAAAATTTAGCAAAAATATGGCAAAAAATAGGGCAATATTTTAAAAGCTTAAAATTAATTAAAATTTCAAATAAAAAGCTTTATTTTAAATCTTTTTTCACTAGTTTTAACTAAATTGAGCAAATCGGGATCAGCAATAAAGAGATCATGTGCCTCAGTACAATAAATCAGAATTAAGTTTAATGGATACAAGGGAATTAAGTTGTTGTGTCCGCAATACCCGAAAAGAGAAGAAGGGCGCTGAAAAGAGAAGAAAATTTGTTCCTTGGCCTTCCAAATTTTCTCAAAATTTTCGCCTGCGGCGCTGAAAACGAAGACTTATGTGTATATTGGAGGATGTGAATGGACTTGGGTGGATTTTAGTGATAGTCGGATATTTCAAAGGAAGGATCTGGCCTTCCTGAACTTGGGTGTTCCTACTTGGCCTTCAGTAATTTTCAAAATTTCTTAAGGCTAAACAGATGGATAGAGAAACGAAATGATAGAGAAAAAGTTAGAGGGATAGAGAAACGGATCTTGTTATCACCTTTTGACGATATACCTAATCCGACGATATCACAATTAATATCTCGAATTTCCCAGATTTTGCTCTTAATACTCCCAAATCCCACGATAATCAGCCCAAATCCCGTTTAATCCCTTGATAAAAGGGATGTATTTTGCATATTTTGGACACCCCTAATATTATTAGACTTGGATTTGTATGATGTATGATGATCACATGCATCACTGTCAACAAATGCCCAATACCCTCATTTATGATGATAAAAGTGTTGTTTTTATTAAAATTATTTTAAAATACTGTTTTATAAAAATTACTCGTTTTACCCGTTTTACTCGTACTGGGCCTAAAAATTGAAACTCGTACTCGTACCCGGACTTTTCATACTCGGCTTTACTCGTACTCGGGTTTTTCCAAATTACTCGTACCCGGACGCACTCTAATTTGGACTTTATTCTGCTTCTCTCGCTAGTTTTACATTCTTAACAACAAAATGCTTTAAGAGTCGATTCATCAGAAAACTTGCTTTCAGATCTAAAATAAGCCAACAATGCTGATTAATTTCGAACTATTTCCTTCACAAACGTCCAATGACTGAATAAAATCCCGTACTTCATCCTGTGCGTGCCACTCTATAATAATAAGCTAGTAACCTCCCCCCATTCAGCGCCGCAGGCAAAAATTTTTAAAATTTTTAAGGTCAAGAAACCGGATTTCTTCATTTTTTAGCGCCGCATGCGAAAATTTTAAGAATTTTAAAGGCCAGGAAGTCAGAAATCCTTCATTTTTACCATTTTTTTACAAAATCCCAAAAAAACTATAAAAATATTACGAAATGTTAAAATAGGGCAAAAATATGGCAAATGAAAAAATAGGGAAAAAATAGGGCGAAAAGTTCAAAAATAGGGCAAATGCCCTATAAATAAGGTAAATGAATAATAAAAAAGAAACGTCTTTTTCGTCACCCTGGCCGGTATTCCTAAATGGCCGGTAATCCCCATTGTCAACTATAACTTAATCTAATATCTTAAACTGTCTTTCATTCAAATAAATATTAAAACAACTAAATAAATAAATTAAAAAAATATTCATTCTAAGTTAATTTTATTATTAAAAAATTTTTTACTTTTAAAGGAATAAACTCGCCTTAACAACATCTAAAAATATTTTTATTTTTAAGTCTACTGTCTTTTTAATATTTTTTTTTGAAATTTTTATTCCCAGTATATACTACAAACATAAAGGATAAATAAAAGTGTAAAAAATAATTTCACATGGTTAATTAAATAATGAAAAAATTAAAGTGTAAACTTTTTATCTCAAAACTAGTTTCTTTGTGAAGACCGGTTTTAGTTTAATTAATATTAACTTCATTATGGGTAAACCTTTTTTAAGTAACGGTAGGTCGTTGAGAGAAGAGCAATGTTTCATTAATCCTTGCCATCTCTATCACAATAAACCTCACAGTTGAAATTGTCATATACGAAACAAAAAGAATATAAACCCGGACTCGTTTAAAAACGCGAGCCGGACAAGCGAGGGCAAGCGGCACGATTCTAGACAAATGAGGGAGGATACACGGAATGATAAAGACGGAATGAAAGAGGAAAACCACCGCTGATATAGAATCACATATAACCACACTATAATCTGAAACTGATTTATTATTACCTAATTTTTTAATCATGCCCGCAAATGTCGAAACAGCAATAGTCTGGGCCTCAAGTTGATAGCCGCAAGTGTCTGGCCGCAAAAGTCGCATCACCGTATATTTAATAAATCACCAGAATTTTAGATTTTTAGCATATGAATCAACCTGTTTTTGAATTTTTGTATTTTTTTCAGAGAAAAAGTTTTTCAGCCCAACCCCGCTCCCACTGATAGATGATGGATGATTTTTTTACTAAAACATCTATGTATTTTAAAGGATTCCTCTCTAAATCTCCTCTCCAAAATATCCCCCTTCTAGGGTGGGTCGATCGAAAATTGATCACGATAAAATTTGATCAAATACATATTTAATTTTCCGAACGTCAAATATTTGTTCGGTCCCATCTCTTTTAATATTTAACAATGTAATTATTTCCTTCCGTAAATTTAAATTCATTTAGTGTCATTATTTTTATGATTTCTTGGTATAACGGTTGTGAAAAATTTTTTTAAAATTAGACAGCAATTTAAAATATAAAATAAATCCTATAATAACGGTCTAAAAACATTTTTAGGAACAATTAAAAACTAAGATTAACGTCAAAAAATTTTATAATTTCTCAATTTCCACCTATTATTTCGTTTTTTAAACAGCAAAAGTTGCCCAAAAAATATTGTCAAGGAATTATTATCTATATTATAGTTAAATATTTACGTTTATGGAAGGTCACAAAAATACATTTTATAAATTAATTAAGATTATACAAATTTGAGGTATTAAAGTCTATAAAATGGGAGAAAAATGACAGTCGGAGCTCGTCCTTAAATTAATCCATTAATAGATAAATATAAGTACTTTATAAAGACGTTTTTAAAATTTTGTTCGGACCTGGGGTAGCTGCTTAAGCGATTAATAGAATCGAAGATACCCCTTTTAAAATACACTTTTCAACCCACGGGGGATATTTAAACGGTGTTCGCTGTTGAAGTGAGAGAGAGATGAGAGAACGTGTAAACCACTTAGGCAACTCTCCCATATTGTCCAACAAAGTGTTTGAAAAAAAGCGCGGGTGTGGAACGAAAGGGGGGTGTTAAGAAGTGGTGCAATAAATGTTTTCAAAATGCCTGGCCCCGAAGTTGTGTAACAAATGTAAATAGATAAAAAGAATGGAAAGTTATTTTTTTTAAAACCTGAGAAATATTGAAACGTCTATATAACTGTAGGTTCTTATAATATTGACACAAATAATTTGGAAAAAACGCGACATGAATGGCTTGAATATTTTTTCTTTCTCTTTCAAATTATTATGGGTAATTCTCATTAAATTTAGAGCTAAGTCAGACACAACACAGCAAGTCCGAGATAATACACGGAATTTGCTCAAAAGGTGAACGTGAGGCATCTCGTGGGAGTATCATATCGTTCTGTTTAGGAAGATTAATCTTCTATCGGAGGAGAAGAAACTCGGTTAGGCTCTGAGGATAAAAAACCATATGGGAAAAACAAAACTAATTTTGGTGATGAATAAGGTTTACTTTTACTGAGCCGATAGCTTAGGCGGCTCTAAATTTTTCTGTCTTATCCAAAAGTTAAAAAAAATATTTTTTATAAAAATAAAAAAATTTTATTTTTTAATATTATTTAAAATATAAAATTAAAGAGCATAGATAGAATGGTAATAATAAAGTTATTTTAATATTTCCCAAGTACAGTCGAATCCGAATAGGTATAAAGCTTCTAGAATGCTTCAGTTGTGGGATAATTCCGAATAGAGCTGCTTGGAGTAGATTCCTCTCCTTTTTGATAAAAGGGGAGAAAATGAAAAGACTTTACTTGAAGCTGAAAAGAAGGGCCTCTAGAGGCTTATATAAGTGACATCCATAGATTCTTCTGTTTTTTAAATTTTTCCATGTTCTTTTTATTTCAATTAATTAGCGACCTCCATTATTCTCATTCGTATGTCCCGACGGCCTCCTTCACCTGACGGTCCACTTCTTCCAGGATTTTTTTCTTTGATCGAATCAACAAAATAAACACTCAAAAGCATTAAATTAACATTAAATAAATTAAAAGACAATCAAAGATTTAATTGAATTAATAGCCATTTTTTGGTTGTGAGGGGATTTTTTAGAATTATTTTAAAATTTTTTTTTGTTGCTTTTGGGGAGGGAGTGGGGGTATTTAAATAAATCAAATTTTTAAAAATATATTTATTTAGGCAAATTTAAACAAGGAAATAAAAATTTAAAATAATAAAAATTATTAATAATCCAAAAATAATTTTAGAAAAAATTTTTAGTAAAAACTTCCAAAAATAATTTCAATATTTTTATACCTGGCTTTCATCATAAAAATAATTTTGGAAATAAACCAAAATTTAAGTAAGCTAAAATTAACGTTTGTTTAAGTGAAGAAGGAAATTTTTTTGTTAATTTTTAAATTTGTAAAATTTATTTTAAATCGGCTTAAAAATGCAAACAAAAATTATTGACAGTTTGTTAATCAGCCCAAAACTGTACCGAAAACAGGGGTCGACTGTTGTAGACACTATTGTAGACTACAAATCTCGAATCTTCTGTAAAAAATAAATACTTTTATATTTTAGACTAAGTAAGAGAGAGAAGAAACTTAGCCCGGACATCCGTCATTTTAGATATCGCGGAAGTTATTTTTAAGCGCTCTCGCTCCCCACGTGTAGATGTCTATTCTAGCGACTGATCTACCGATTGAGCTTTCACCCCCTCTTTCTTAGATCTTAAACCTCTTCCTTAATGTTTTCCCCTCCTTCTTACAATTATTACAACTTTTTTATATATTCAAATCTTGCTCAAATCCTTGAATTTAACTACCTATTTATCTAAACCTCCCTCTATAATAAAATTATTTACTTTTCAAATAGATTTGTATATTCCCTGTATGTCTCAATATGAAAAGAATGAAAACAGCCATTGTTACAAAATAATGTTTTGTATTGGGGTTATTGATATGTTGACACTTTTATGTGGATTATTACTGGTTATTTGGGTTATTTTGGTTATGTTCTGTTCATCTCCCCGTTTAATATATATTGCTGGAGCTTATGGACTTGGTAAAAATTGAATTTATAGCTGGATCTCGATTGTACCTACGCATTGATGAAATCTAGATACCAAACCGAAACGAGATTCCGGAAAATAATTCCGGTTATCGAGACAAATATTTTTCGCGATATCTATCTCGTTCTTCTACAACGTCTCCAATGAAAAAGGGGTTCGTAAAACTGAGGTGTATGAAAAGTTGGGGATTTCGCTCAGACAGATCCTTCCACTAACAAATAAGTAGCCAATCACAGTTCGAAAGTGAACATCCGAGAGTATACGTAAATTTAGGTATGCTTACAAACGAGAATCCGACTGCATAAACTTTTGTATATTTTAGTATTTAATTAATTAAAAGGTTGTTGGTGTGCTGAATCAGTAATGGAAGTCGTTTTGGCAATAAACCGTTGTGCTGAACTTTGGTCTGATATTTTGGCAGAGAAATGGTTTAGTGGTAATAACAAAAGAGGGCCAACTCTATTAATTATTTTAAAGGTAAAAAGCTGGTTATTTGGATGGTAATTCCTATAATTTATGGCCTAGCATGGCATTCTATACAAAGCCTGTAACTTTCAGTAGCATGTACTTTAGCTGGTTTTTCATCCACATCTGTTATATATTGATGATACCAATGAAGTTGTAAGTTCTTTTACGGTTAAAAAGACCCGCTTTGAAATTAAAGTGTAATAATGTAGTAGGGAGCCCGACTTTATTTTGCGAAAGAAATAAATAGAGATAGGATCAAACAAAATCTAGATTATCAAGATTGATAATTTCGAGATATCGATAATGATTCTTGTATCACGCTCTCAGTTCAGTCTCTAATAAAGGTGGGTCGGAATACCGATTTCCGAAAATTTAGGCTGATTTCTGAATTCCGATAGTTCCGATTCCGGCTTCGTCATTTCCGACCCACCTCTGGTCTTTAATAAAAGTCTAATTAAGTATGAGAATATTCTCCATTCAATCCACAACAATGCAATATTGGCTTTATTGGTTATTATCTTTAATGTTCTACATAATTTATTATCAAAATCCAGAGGTAGAGGACAACCATAGATCAACAAACTTTTTCAGAAAAAAGAGTTTTTTAAATTGAAAATAAATTTTATCCCCCCTCTATTTAAGATATTTTTACAAGTTTTGATAATTAGTTTAATTAATGCATCTGCCGCTGGTATCTATGTTTATATGCATATTTCTATGTTAATGAAATGTTAATTTTACTTGCACAACTTAACTGGGTTAATGCTCATGGTAGGAATTAAAGAGTTTTAAATAATATAGCCGGATCCCGCTATGCGATACACCCTTTGAGTTGAAAAAATTGTATTGTGTTAAATATTTTAATTAGATGTCCCTCAGCAGGGGGGGGGGGCTGCCTTAGTGAAGGCTGCCTAAACAGATTAAAAAACACTATCTTAAATTGAGATGCACAATGGACTTTTTAAATTCAAGTTTGATTCAAGTTGACTGTTACGGCTCCCCCTCCCACTGCCGCTTTCATTCCTATATCAAATCAATTCGGTCCGATTAGGGTTACTTCCCGTCCCCATAAGTAAGGCAATTTGAAATAAACAATCCTGGCAAATATGAAAACTTTTAATAAATAAATACAAAATCAGCTGATAGACTATTTCAAATCTCCATTTTTAAAAACATTTTCTTTGGGAAAATAAAATTCACTTATATAATATATTTAATTAAACTTGAATAAAATGTTTGGAACTTTTTATCTAAAGA
>JARQAB010000157.1:0-71101 GCA_036172955.1 Meloidogyne arenaria
CGTGCAGAAAAACCGCCACGTCCTGTTCTTATTACGGGCATAAGCCGAGAACAGTTTCTTTGGTAGATCCATAATAAAATCTCGTTTACATATACTATCTCTATTTTTACTAAGGCATAGATTTTGTTATTTCTTTGGTCCATGCGGTGGATATATCAAATGGATGTGGATTTATTTGCACCCATTGTCCTCATAGTAAGTTGTTAATATTAGAAGACGTTAACTTGCTGTGGGAGTCCACCGTTTGACAAAAGAACATGAATTTAGAAAGTTCAAAATATAATTATACTTAATTTAGCTTTTGTTATTTGCATCCATCTTTTTTGAGTTACGAGAGGTACGGTTTAATAACGTAGAATTGCCATTTGTTTTCGAAATGATCGCTTGGATTACGATGATGGGTATGTTCAATACAAAATTATTAGAATTAGGCTTCGATATTTTATTAAAATATACTGTTTTTCGTTCTTTGTAGAAATAACTTTTAAACGCAGACCTCTACTAATTGTCCCAGGAGCACAATTTGGAATATCATCGAGGCATTTCGAAATGATCGGGTATATTTAAGTATATTTAAAGTTGTTTATTCTAGCTTTCAACCAAATAGTTTAAGATTTAAAATATGACATAAACGAATAAGTTAGTAGAAATTATATTCTCCATATTAGTACAAATTTAGCCATAAAATATGTTTTGGCACTAACAATTGGCGGCACAAAGAGGAGGAATAAGCAACCTAAGCATCAAGACGAAGGCGGCAACATCTTTATTCAGTAAGTCTTGTATAAAAGTATAATTAAGGCATATGAAATAAGATATGTATCATAGATTAAGCCTAAATAATAAATTTGAGGTGAAAGTTTCATTCACAATACCATTAAACCTTATCAAGAGACCTAAAAATACCATTTAGTATATCGATCCACTTTCTCGAGGAGCCTCGCCAAATCTAATAAAAACATTTCCAATTTTTCTTCATCTTGGAAAAAAAGAGCATGCTGATGAAAGATATGCTCGAGTAACGCAGCAGCTGCGCCAATGGACTAGACAGGCTGGCAAGAGCACAAGTGAAAGCAATTTAAGTGAGGATTTTATTGTTAGAAATATATCTGACGCAAAAGCAATGTAAATAGATTCAGAGTCAATAAATACATAGTTCGAGTAAATAGTCAACTTTTAGCTGACAGGCCTGAACTAAATCACAGAATTATGAAATATGAAGACACAAAGAATTGAGAGAATCTCAATATTGTCAAGCTATGTCAATTGTAAAATATTCAATGCAAAAGGCTTGATACAATTTCCTTTACACCCTGCACCACAACAAAAGAAATTGAAATCACAGAAACTAATAATTGGATAAAACGAAGTAGAAAACAAATAAATGTAAATATAATTTGTTCATTTTAATAGCATTCAGATCAGACGATTCTTTCCTGTTTGGACCACCACCTCAACTGTTTCAGGCTAATAATATAAGCAAACATGTATCCAGAAAAACTTGAACTGACAATCTATCGTTGCCGCTATACTATAAAAACATATAAGAAACCAAAACCTATAGTAGTAAAACGAAATGTAGTGCCAGATAATTCGGTATCATATCTCGTAATAAAGTATTAGTCGTTAATTTTGAAATATGGAATATAAAAATTTTATTCAGTTTTTAATACTCATATCAGGGTTGCCGCGGGTACAAAAAATCTTCGGGTACGGTTTTCGGTATCGGGTTGGAGCTTTTTCATTTCGGGTCACGGTTTCGGTCGGCAAAAATATCGGGTAGGGTTTTCGGGTTGGAAAATTTTCATTTCGGGTATCGGTTTCGGGTTGGCAAAAATTTCGGTACGGGTTTTGCGGTTTGGCGAAAATTCGGGTTATTTTCGGGTGTTTGGTATTGTCGAACTAAATTGTAAGGAACAAGCTATTCATAATAGTTTTGGGTGATATAGAGAGAGGCATTTGAAGAGATTAAAGAGACATTGTGTGATTTGGGATTAAAGGGTTTCTTGGTAAATCCCACCTTGATAAAATCCCACTACATATAACTAATATTTCTCCGCTTTATCTTCATTAAAGCCTCCAATTTCTCTCCCGTTTTCAGCGCCGCAGGCGAAAATTTTGAGAATTATGGAAGGCTAGAAGCCAATTTCTTCAATTTTTTGCGCCGCAAGCGCAAAATTTTGCAAATTCATAACTAATTTGAAATTTAATGGGTTTTACAAGCTAAAATATAAAAAAAATAAATTAAAATCTAATTGAAAATCAAAGTTTAAAATATTTATTTTTGAAATTTTTTTCGGGTTTTCGGCGGCAACCCTGACTCTAATAATACTCATATGTTTTTAATACTATGACCTAATGTCCAGTGATCAATTGTCCATGACCCAATGACTCACACTGAAATGCCGCACTGAACTGACAACCCCCCTTTTCAAAATAATATTTCAATAGGATCGGCTTTCCATACCTCCCGGTTACATATACCAAGACGGATGGTCTTCCATAGGTACAGACAGTAGGGCACTTAACCTTTGATAAGACTTAGACCACCTTTTTCCTGAACCCCCCCCCCCCCCCCCCCCCCCCCCGACGAAATGCCACCGACCACTGTCACTGACCAAATGTCCAGTGATCAATTGTACATTACCCAAAGTCCAGTGATCAATTGTCACTGACCAAATGTCCATGATCAATTCTACATTACCCAATGTCCAGTGATCAATTGTCACTGACCAAATGTCCAATGATCAATTGTCCATGAACCAAATGTCCAGTGATCAATTGTCCATATACCAAATGTCCAGTGATCAATTGTCCATATACCAAATGTCCAGTGATCAATTGTCCATGACACCCACACTGAAAATTCCGCACTGAACTGACAACCCCCTTTTTTCAAATTATTTCAATAGATCGGGCTTTCGCACTGAACTGACAACCCCCTTTTTCAAAATAATATTTCAATAGGATCGGGCTTTCATACCTCCCGGTTACATATACCAAGGTACGGGATGGTCTTCCATAGGTACAGACAGTAGGGCACTTAGACCTTTGATAAGACTTAGACCACCTTTTTCCTGAACCCCCCCCCCCCCCCCCCCCCACGAAGCCACCGACCAACTGTCACTGACCAAATGTCCAGTGATCAATTGTACATTACCCAAATGTCCAGTGATCAATTGTCACTGACCAAATGTCCAGTGATCAATTCTACATTACCCAAATGTCCAGTGATCAATTGTCACTGACCAAATGTCCAGTGATCAATTCTACATTACCCAAATGTCCAGTGATCTTTTGTCACTGACCAAATGTCCAGTGATCAATTGTACATTACCCAAATGTCCAGTGATCAATTGTCCATGACCATAATGGCCCGCACTGAAAATTCCGCACTGAACTGACAACCCCCTTTTTTCAAAATAATATTTCAATAGGTTTTTCTAATACAGTTTTTCATGCTGATTCTAACGAGCTATTAATATAGCAAAACGGATTTGAATTCGAGATGCTACATCACTTTGAAGTTCTTAAGTGTCAATTAATATCCGATATTTTTTAATTTCCCTATCATAACTTTTTTATAACCAATAGTAGATAAATTTATCCAAGGATTCTAATACAGTTTTTCATGCTGATTCTAACGAGCTATTAATATAGCAAAACGGATTTGAATTCGAGATGCCACATCACTTTGAAGTTCTTAAGTGTCAATTAATATCCGATATTTTTTAATTTCCCTATCATAACTTTTTTATAACCAATAGTAGATAAATTTATCCAAGGATTCTAATACAGTTTTTCATGCTGATTCTAACGAGCTATTAATATAGCAAAACGGATTTGAATTCGAGATGCCACATCACTTTGAAGTTCTTAAGTGTCAATTAATATCCGATATTTTTTAATTTCCCTATCATAACTTTTTTATAACCAATAGTAGATAAATTTATCCAAGGATTCTAATACAGTTTTTCATGCTGATTCTAACGAGCTATTAATATAGCAAAACGGATTTGAATTCGAGATGCCACATCACTTTGAAGTTCTTAAGTGTCAATTAATATCCGATATTTTTTAATTTCCCTATCATAACTTTTTTATAACCAATAGTAGATAAATTTATCCAAGGATTCTAATACAGTTTTTCATGCTGATTCTAACGAGCTATTAATATAGCAAAACGGATTTGAATTCGAGATGCCACATCACTTTGAAGTTCTTAAGTGTCAATTAATATCCGATATTTTTTAATTTCCCTATCATAACTTTTTTATAACCAATAGTAGATAAATTTATCCAAGGATTCTAATACAGTTTTTCATGCTGATTCTAACGAGCTATTAATATAGCAAAACGGATTTGAATTCGAGATGCCACATCACTTTGAAGTTCTTAAGTGTCAATTAATATCCGATATTTTTTAATTTCCCTATCATAACTTTTTTATAACCAATAGTAGATAAATTTATCCAAGGATTCTAATACAGTTTTTCATGCTGATTCTAACGAGCTATTAATATAGCAAAACGGATTTGAATTCGAGATGCCACATCACTTTGAAGTTCTTAAGTGTCAATTAATATCCGATATTTTTTAATTTCCCTATCATAACTTTTTTATAACCAATAGTAGATAAATTTATCCAAGGATTCTAATACAGTTTTTCATGCTGATTCTAACGAGCTATTAATATAGCAAAACGGATTTGAATTCGAGATGCCACATCACTTTGAAGTTCTTAAGTGTCAATTAATATCCGATATTTTTTAATTTCCCTATCATAACTTTTTTATAACCAATAGTAGATAAATTTATCCAAGGATTCTAATACAGTTTTTCATGCTGATTCTAACGAGCTATTAATATAGCAAAACGGATTTGAATTCGAGATGCCACATCACTTTGAAGTTCTTAAGTGTCAATTAATATCCGATATTTTTTAATTTCCCTATCATAACTTTTTTATAACCAATAGTAGATAAATTTATCCAAGGATTCTAATACAGTTTTTCATGCTGATTCTAACGAGCTATTAATATAGCAAAACGGATTTGAATTCGAGATGCCACATCACTTTGAAGTTCTTAAGTGTCAATTAATATCCGATATTTTTTAATTTCCCTATCATAACTTTTTTATAACCAATAGTAGATAAATTTATCCAAGGATTCTAATACAGTTTTTCATGCTGATTCTAACGAGCTATTAATATAGCAAAACGGATTTGAATTCGAGATGCCACATCACTTTGAAGTTCTTAAGTGTCAATTAATATCCGATATTTTTTAATTTCCCTATCATAACTTTTTTATAACCAATAGTAGATAAATTTATCCAAGGATTCTAATACAGTTTTTCATGCTGATTCTAACGAGCTATTAATATAGCAAAACGGATTTGAATTCGAGATGCCACATCACTTTGAAGTTCTTAAGTGTCAATTAATATCCGATATTTTTTAATTTCCCTATCATAACTTTTTTATAACCAATAGTAGATAAATTTATCCAAGGATTCTAATACAGTTTTTCATGCTGATTCTAACGAGCTATTAATATAGCAAAACGGATTTGAATTCGAGATGCCACATCACTTTGAAGTTCTTAAGTGTCAATTAATATCCGATATTTTTTAATTTCCCTATCATAACTTTTTTATAACCAATAGTAGATAAATTTATCCAAGGATTCTAATACAGTTTTTCATGCTGATTCTAACGAGCTATTAATATAGCAAAACGGATTTGAATTCGAGATGCCACATCACTTTGAAGTTCTTAAGTGTCAATTAATATCCGATATTTTTTAATTTCCCTATCATAACTTTTTTATAACCAATAGTAGATAAATTTATCCAAGGATTCTAATACAGTTTTTCATGCTGATTCTAACGAGCTATTAATATAGCAAAACGGATTTGAATTCGAGATGCCACATCACTTTGAAGTTCTTAAGTGTCAATTAATATCCGATATTTTTTAATTTCCCTATCATAACTTTTTTATAACCAATAGTAGATAAATTTATCCAAGGATTCTAATACAGTTTTTCATGCTGATTCTAACGAGCTATTAATATAGCAAAACGGATTTGAATTCGAGATGCCACATCACTTTGAAGTTCTTAAGTGTCAATTAATATCCGATATTTTTTAATTTCCCTATCATAACTTTTTTATAACCAATAGTAGATAAATTTATCCAAGGATTCTAATACAGTTTTTCATGCTGATTCTAACGAGCTATTAATATAGCAAAACGGATTTGAATTCGAGATGCCACATCACTTTGAAGTTCTTAAGTGTCAATTAATATCCGATATTTTTTAATTTCCCTATCATAACTTTTTTATAACCAATAGTAGATAAATTTATCCAAGGATTCTAATACAGTTTTTCATGCTGATTCTAACGAGCTATTAATATAGCAAAACGGATTTGAATTCGAGATGCCACATCACTTTGAAGTTCTTAAGTGTCAATTAATATCCGATATTTTTTAATTTCCCTATCATAACTTTTTTATAACCAATAGTAGATAAATTTATCCAAGGATTCTAATACAGTTTTTCATGCTGATTCTAACGAGCTATTAATATAGCAAAACGGATTTGAATTCGAGATGCCACATCACTTTGAAGTTCTTAAGTGTCAATTAATATCCGATATTTTTTAATTTCCCTATCATAACTTTTTTATAACCAATAGTAGATAAATTTATCCAAGGATTCTAATACAGTTTTTCATGCTGATTCTAACGAGCTATTAATATAGCAAAACGGATTTGAATTCGAGATGCCACATCACTTTGAAGTTCTTAAGTGTCAATTAATATCCGATATTTTTTAATTTCCCTATCATAACTTTTTTATAACCAATAGTAGATAAATTTATCCAAGGATTCTAATACAGTTTTTCATGCTGATTCTAACGAGCTATTAATATAGCAAAACGGATTTGAATTCGAGATGCCACATCACTTTGAAGTTCTTAAGTGTCAATTAATATCCGATATTTTTTAATTTCCCTATCATAACTTTTTTATAACCAATAGTAGATAAATTTATCCAAGGATTCTAATACAGTTTTTCATGCTGATTCTAACGAGCTATTAATATAGCAAAACGGATTTGAATTCGAGATGCCACATCACTTTGAAGTTCTTAAGTGTCAATTAATATCCGATATTTTTTAATTTCCCTATCATAACTTTTTTATAACCAATAGTAGATAAATTTATCCAAGGATTCTAATACAGTTTTTCATGCTGATTCTAACGAGCTATTAATATAGCAAAACGGATTTGAATTCGAGATGCCACATCACTTTGAAGTTCTTAAGTGTCAATTAATATCCGATATTTTTTAATTTCCCTATCATAACTTTTTTATAACCAATAGTAGATAAATTTATCCAAGGATTCTAATACAGTTTTTCATGCTGATTCTAACGAGCTATTAATATAGCAAAACGGATTTGAATTCGAGATGCCACATCACTTTGAAGTTCTTAAGTGTCAATTAATATCCGATATTTTTTAATTTCCCTATCATAACTTTTTTATAACCAATAGTAGATAAATTTATCCAAGGATTCTAATACAGTTTTTCATGCTGATTCTAACGAGCTATTAATATAGCAAAACGGATTTGAATTCGAGATGCCACATCACTTTGAAGTTCTTAAGTGTCAATTAATATCCGATATTTTTTAATTTCCCTATCATAACTTTTTTATAACCAATAGTAGATAAATTTATCCAAGGATTCTAATACAGTTTTTCATGCTGATTCTAACGAGCTATTAATATAGCAAAACGGATTTGAATTCGAGATGCCACATCACTTTGAAGTTCTTAAGTGTCAATTAATATCCGATATTTTTTAATTTCCCTATCATAACTTTTTTATAACCAATAGTAGATAAATTTATCCAAGGATTCTAATACAGTTTTTCATGCTGATTCTAACGAGCTATTAATATAGCAAAACGGATTTGAATTCGAGATGCCACATCACTTTGAAGTTCTTAAGTGTCAATTAATATCCGATATTTTTTAATTTCCCTATCATAACTTTTTTATAACCAATAGTAGATAAATTTATCCAAGGATTCTAATACAGTTTTTCATGCTGATTCTAACGAGCTATTAATATAGCAAAACGGATTTGAATTCGAGATGCCACATCACTTTGAAGTTCTTAAGTGTCAATTAATATCCGATATTTTTTAATTTCCCTATCATAACTTTTTTATAACCAATAGTAGATAAATTTATCCAAGGATTCTAATACAGTTTTTCATGCTGATTCTAACGAGCTATTAATATAGCAAAACGGATTTGAATTCGAGATGCCACATCACTTTGAAGTTCTTAAGTGTCAATTAATATCCGATATTTTTTAATTTCCCTATCATAACTTTTTTATAACCAATAGTAGATAAATTTATCCAAGGATTCTAATACAGTTTTTCATGCTGATTCTAACGAGCTATTAATATAGCAAAACGGATTTGAATTCGAGATGCCACATCACTTTGAAGTTCTTAAGTGTCAATTAATATCCGATATTTTTTAATTTCCCTATCATAACTTTTTTATAACCAATAGTAGATAAATTTATCCAAGGATTCTAATACAGTTTTTCATGCTGATTCTAACGAGCTATTAATATAGCAAAACGGATTTGAATTCGAGATGCCACATCACTTTGAAGTTCTTAAGTGTCAATTAATATCCGATATTTTTTAATTTCCCTATCATAACTTTTTTATAACCAATAGTAGATAAATTTATCCAAGGATTCTAATACAGTTTTTCATGCTGATTCTAACGAGCTATTAATATAGCAAAACGGATTTGAATTCGAGATGCCACATCACTTTGAAGTTCTTAAGTGTCAATTAATATCCGATATTTTTTAATTTCCCTATCATAACTTTTTTATAACCAATAGTAGATAAATTTATCCAAGGATTCTAATACAGTTTTTCATGCTGATTCTAACGAGCTATTAATATAGCAAAACGGATTTGAATTCGAGATGCCACATCACTTTGAAGTTCTTAAGTGTCAATTAATATCCGATATTTTTTAATTTCCCTATCATAACTTTTTTATAACCAATAGTAGATAAATTTATCCAAGGATTCTAATACAGTTTTTCATGCTGATTCTAACGAGCTATTAATATAGCAAAACGGATTTGAATTCGAGATGCCACATCACTTTGAAGTTCTTAAGTGTCAATTAATATCCGATATTTTTTAATTTCCCTATCATAACTTTTTTATAACCAATAGTAGATAAATTTATCCAAGGATTCTAATACAGTTTTTCATGCTGATTCTAACGAGCTATTAATATAGCAAAACGGATTTGAATTCGAGATGCCACATCACTTTGAAGTTCTTAAGTGTCAATTAATATCCGATATTTTTTAATTTCCCTATCATAACTTTTTTATAACCAATAGTAGATAAATTTATCCAAGGATTCTAATACAGTTTTTCATGCTGATTCTAACGAGCTATTAATATAGCAAAACGGATTTGAATTCGAGATGCCACATCACTTTGAAGTTCTTAAGTGTCAATTAATATCCGATATTTTTTAATTTCCCTATCATAACTTTTTTATAACCAATAGTAGATAAATTTATCCAAGGATTCTAATACAGTTTTTCATGCTGATTCTAACGAGCTATTAATATAGCAAAACGGATTTGAATTCGAGATGCCACATCACTTTGAAGTTCTTAAGTGTCAATTAATATCCGATATTTTTTAATTTCCCTATCATAACTTTTTTATAACCAATAGTAGATAAATTTATCCAAGGATTCTAATACAGTTTTTCATGCTGATTCTAACGAGCTATTAATATAGCAAAACGGATTTGAATTCGAGATGCCACATCACTTTGAAGTTCTTAAGTGTCAATTAATATCCGATATTTTTTAATTTCCCTATCATAACTTTTTTATAACCAATAGTAGATAAATTTATCCAAGGATTCTAATACAGTTTTTCATGCTGATTCTAACGAGCTATTAATATAGCAAAACGGATTTGAATTCGAGATGCCACATCACTTTGAAGTTCTTAAGTGTCAATTAATATCCGATATTTTTTAATTTCCCTATCATAACTTTTTTATAACCAATAGTAGATAAATTTATCCAAGGATTCTAATACAGTTTTTCATGCTGATTCTAACGAGCTATTAATATAGCAAAACGGATTTGAATTCGAGATGCCACATCACTTTGAAGTTCTTAAGTGTCAATTAATATCCGATATTTTTTAATTTCCCTATCATAACTTTTTTATAACCAATAGTAGATAAATTTATCCAAGGATTCTAATACAGTTTTTCATGCTGATTCTAACGAGCTATTAATATAGCAAAACGGATTTGAATTCGAGATGCCACATCACTTTGAAGTTCTTAAGTGTCAATTAATATCCGATATTTTTTAATTTCCCTATCATAACTTTTTTATAACCAATAGTAGATAAATTTATCCAAGGATTCTAATACAGTTTTTCATGCTGATTCTAACGAGCTATTAATATAGCAAAACGGATTTGAATTCGAGATGCCACATCACTTTGAAGTTCTTAAGTGTCAATTAATATCCGATATTTTTTAATTTCCCTATCATAACTTTTTTATAACCAATAGTAGATAAATTTATCCAAGGATTCTAATACAGTTTTTCATGCTGATTCTAACGAGCTATTAATATAGCAAAACGGATTTGAATTCGAGATGCCACATCACTTTGAAGTTCTTAAGTGTCAATTAATATCCGATATTTTTTAATTTCCCTATCATAACTTTTTTATAACCAATAGTAGATAAATTTATCCAAGGATTCTAATACAGTTTTTCATGCTGATTCTAACGAGCTATTAATATAGCAAAACGGATTTGAATTCGAGATGCCACATCACTTTGAAGTTCTTAAGTGTCAATTAATATCCGATATTTTTTAATTTCCCTATCATAACTTTTTTATAACCAATAGTAGATAAATTTATCCAAGGATTCTAATACAGTTTTTCATGCTGATTCTAACGAGCTATTAATATAGCAAAACGGATTTGAATTCGAGATGCCACATCACTTTGAAGTTCTTAAGTGTCAATTAATATCCGATATTTTTTAATTTCCCTATCATAACTTTTTTATAACCAATAGTAGATAAATTTATCCAAGGATTCTAATACAGTTTTTCATGCTGATTCTAACGAGCTATTAATATAGCAAAACGGATTTGAATTCGAGATGCCACATCACTTTGAAGTTCTTAAGTGTCAATTAATATCCGATATTTTTTAATTTCCCTATCATAACTTTTTTATAACCAATAGTAGATAAATTTATCCAAGGATTCTAATACAGTTTTTCATGCTGATTCTAACGAGCTATTAATATAGCAAAACGGATTTGAATTCGAGATGCCACATCACTTTGAAGTTCTTAAGTGTCAATTAATATCCGATATTTTTTAATTTCCCTATCATAACTTTTTTATAACCAATAGTAGATAAATTTATCCAAGGATTCTAATACAGTTTTTCATGCTGATTCTAACGAGCTATTAATATAGCAAAACGGATTTGAATTCGAGATGCCACATCACTTTGAAGTTCTTAAGTGTCAATTAATATCCGATATTTTTTAATTTCCCTATCATAACTTTTTTATAACCAATAGTAGATAAATTTATCCAAGGATTCTAATACAGTTTTTCATGCTGATTCTAACGAGCTATTAATATAGCAAAACGGATTTGAATTCGAGATGCCACATCACTTTGAAGTTCTTAAGTGTCAATTAATATCCGATATTTTTTAATTTCCCTATCATAACTTTTTTATAACCAATAGTAGATAAATTTATCCAAGGATTCTAATACAGTTTTTCATGCTGATTCTAACGAGCTATTAATATAGCAAAACGGATTTGAATTCGAGATGCCACATCACTTTGAAGTTCTTAAGTGTCAATTAATATCCGATATTTTTTAATTTCCCTATCATAACTTTTTTATAACCAATAGTAGATAAATTTATCCAAGGATTCTAATACAGTTTTTCATGCTGATTCTAACGAGCTATTAATATAGCAAAACGGATTTGAATTCGAGATGCCACATCACTTTGAAGTTCTTAAGTGTCAATTAATATCCGATATTTTTTAATTTCCCTATCATAACTTTTTTATAACCAATAGTAGATAAATTTATCCAAGGATTCTAATACAGTTTTTCATGCTGATTCTAACGAGCTATTAATATAGCAAAACGGATTTGAATTCGAGATGCCACATCACTTTGAAGTTCTTAAGTGTCAATTAATATCCGATATTTTTTAATTTCCCTATCATAACTTTTTTATAACCAATAGTAGATAAATTTATCCAAGGATTCTAATACAGTTTTTCATGCTGATTCTAACGAGCTATTAATATAGCAAAACGGATTTGAATTCGAGATGCCACATCACTTTGAAGTTCTTAAGTGTCAATTAATATCCGATATTTTTTAATTTCCCTATCATAACTTTTTTATAACCAATAGTAGATAAATTTATCCAAGGATTCTAATACAGTTTTTCATGCTGATTCTAACGAGCTATTAATATAGCAAAACGGATTTGAATTCGAGATGCCACATCACTTTGAAGTTCTTAAGTGTCAATTAATATCCGATATTTTTTAATTTCCCTATCATAACTTTTTTATAACCAATAGTAGATAAATTTATCCAAGGATTCTAATACAGTTTTTCATGCTGATTCTAACGAGCTATTAATATAGCAAAACGGATTTGAATTCGAGATGCCACATCACTTTGAAGTTCTTAAGTGTCAATTAATATCCGATATTTTTTAATTTCCCTATCATAACTTTTTTATAACCAATAGTAGATAAATTTATCCAAGGATTCTAATACAGTTTTTCATGCTGATTCTAACGAGCTATTAATATAGCAAAACGGATTTGAATTCGAGATGCCACATCACTTTGAAGTTCTTAAGTGTCAATTAATATCCGATATTTTTTAATTTCCCTATCATAACTTTTTTATAACCAATAGTAGATAAATTTATCCAAGGATTCTAATACAGTTTTTCATGCTGATTCTAACGAGCTATTAATATAGCAAAACGGATTTGAATTCGAGATGCCACATCACTTTGAAGTTCTTAAGTGTCAATTAATATCCGATATTTTTTAATTTCCCTATCATAACTTTTTTATAACCAATAGTAGATAAATTTATCCAAGGATTCTAATACAGTTTTTCATGCTGATTCTAACGAGCTATTAATATAGCAAAACGGATTTGAATTCGAGATGCCACATCACTTTGAAGTTCTTAAGTGTCAATTAATATCCGATATTTTTTAATTTCCCTATCATAACTTTTTTATAACCAATAGTAGATAAATTTATCCAAGGATTCTAATACAGTTTTTCATGCTGATTCTAACGAGCTATTAATATAGCAAAACGGATTTGAATTCGAGATGCCACATCACTTTGAAGTTCTTAAGTGTCAATTAATATCCGATATTTTTTAATTTCCCTATCATAACTTTTTTATAACCAATAGTAGATAAATTTATCCAAGGATTCTAATACAGTTTTTCATGCTGATTCTAACGAGCTATTAATATAGCAAAACGGATTTGAATTCGAGATGCCACATCACTTTGAAGTTCTTAAGTGTCAATTAATATCCGATATTTTTTAATTTCCCTATCATAACTTTTTTATAACCAATAGTAGATAAATTTATCCAAGGATTCTAATACAGTTTTTCATGCTGATTCTAACGAGCTATTAATATAGCAAAACGGATTTGAATTCGAGATGCCACATCACTTTGAAGTTCTTAAGTGTCAATTAATATCCGATATTTTTTAATTTCCCTATCATAACTTTTTTATAACCAATAGTAGATAAATTTATCCAAGGATTCTAATACAGTTTTTCATGCTGATTCTAACGAGCTATTAATATAGCAAAACGGATTTGAATTCGAGATGCCACATCACTTTGAAGTTCTTAAGTGTCAATTAATATCCGATATTTTTTAATTTCCCTATCATAACTTTTTTATAACCAATAGTAGATAAATTTATCCAAGGATTCTAATACAGTTTTTCATGCTGATTCTAACGAGCTATTAATATAGCAAAACGGATTTGAATTCGAGATGCCACATCACTTTGAAGTTCTTAAGTGTCAATTAATATCCGATATTTTTTAATTTCCCTATCATAACTTTTTTATAACCAATAGTAGATAAATTTATCCAAGGATTCTAATACAGTTTTTCATGCTGATTCTAACGAGCTATTAATATAGCAAAACGGATTTGAATTCGAGATGCCACATCACTTTGAAGTTCTTAAGTGTCAATTAATATCCGATATTTTTTAATTTCCCTATCATAACTTTTTTATAACCAATAGTAGATAAATTTATCCAAGGATTCTAATACAGTTTTTCATGCTGATTCTAACGAGCTATTAATATAGCAAAACGGATTTGAATTCGAGATGCCACATCACTTTGAAGTTCTTAAGTGTCAATTAATATCCGATATTTTTTAATTTCCCTATCATAACTTTTTTATAACCAATAGTAGATAAATTTATCCAAGGATTCTAATACAGTTTTTCATGCTGATTCTAACGAGCTATTAATATAGCAAAACGGATTTGAATTCGAGATGCCACATCACTTTGAAGTTCTTAAGTGTCAATTAATATCCGATATTTTTTAATTTCCCTATCATAACTTTTTTATAACCAATAGTAGATAAATTTATCCAAGGATTCTAATACAGTTTTTCATGCTGATTCTAACGAGCTATTAATATAGCAAAACGGATTTGAATTCGAGATGCCACATCACTTTGAAGTTCTTAAGTGTCAATTAATATCCGATATTTTTTAATTTCCCTATCATAACTTTTTTATAACCAATAGTAGATAAATTTATCCAAGGATTCTAATACAGTTTTTCATGCTGATTCTAACGAGCTATTAATATAGCAAAACGGATTTGAATTCGAGATGCCACATCACTTTGAAGTTCTTAAGTGTCAATTAATATCCGATATTTTTTAATTTCCCTATCATAACTTTTTTATAACCAATAGTAGATAAATTTATCCAAGGATTCTAATACAGTTTTTCATGCTGATTCTAACGAGCTATTAATATAGCAAAACGGATTTGAATTCGAGATGCCACATCACTTTGAAGTTCTTAAGTGTCAATTAATATCCGATATTTTTTAATTTCCCTATCATAACTTTTTTATAACCAATAGTAGATAAATTTATCCAAGGATTCTAATACAGTTTTTCATGCTGATTCTAACGAGCTATTAATATAGCAAAACGGATTTGAATTCGAGATGCCACATCACTTTGAAGTTCTTAAGTGTCAATTAATATCCGATATTTTTTAATTTCCCTATCATAACTTTTTTATAACCAATAGTAGATAAATTTATCCAAGGATTCTAATACAGTTTTTCATGCTGATTCTAACGAGCTATTAATATAGCAAAACGGATTTGAATTCGAGATGCCACATCACTTTGAAGTTCTTAAGTGTCAATTAATATCCGATATTTTTTAATTTCCCTATCATAACTTTTTTATAACCAATAGTAGATAAATTTATCCAAGGATTCTAATACAGTTTTTCATGCTGATTCTAACGAGCTATTAATATAGCAAAACGGATTTGAATTCGAGATGCCACATCACTTTGAAGTTCTTAAGTGTCAATTAATATCCGATATTTTTTAATTTCCCTATCATAACTTTTTTATAACCAATAGTAGATAAATTTATCCAAGGATTCTAATACAGTTTTTCATGCTGATTCTAACGAGCTATTAATATAGCAAAACGGATTTGAATTCGAGATGCCACATCACTTTGAAGTTCTTAAGTGTCAATTAATATCCGATATTTTTTAATTTCCCTATCATAACTTTTTTATAACCAATAGTAGATAAATTTATCCAAGGATTCTAATACAGTTTTTCATGCTGATTCTAACGAGCTATTAATATAGCAAAACGGATTTGAATTCGAGATGCCACATCACTTTGAAGTTCTTAAGTGTCAATTAATATCCGATATTTTTTAATTTCCCTATCATAACTTTTTTATAACCAATAGTAGATAAATTTATCCAAGGATTCTAATACAGTTTTTCATGCTGATTCTAACGAGCTATTAATATAGCAAAACGGATTTGAATTCGAGATGCCACATCACTTTGAAGTTCTTAAGTGTCAATTAATATCCGATATTTTTTAATTTCCCTATCATAACTTTTTTATAACCAATAGTAGATAAATTTATCCAAGGATTCTAATACAGTTTTTCATGCTGATTCTAACGAGCTATTAATATAGCAAAACGGATTTGAATTCGAGATGCCACATCACTTTGAAGTTCTTAAGTGTCAATTAATATCCGATATTTTTTAATTTCCCTATCATAACTTTTTTATAACCAATAGTAGATAAATTTATCCAAGGATTCTAATACAGTTTTTCATGCTGATTCTAACGAGCTATTAATATAGCAAAACGGATTTGAATTCGAGATGCCACATCACTTTGAAGTTCTTAAGTGTCAATTAATATCCGATATTTTTTAATTTCCCTATCATAACTTTTTTATAACCAATAGTAGATAAATTTATCCAAGGATTCTAATACAGTTTTTCATGCTGATTCTAACGAGCTATTAATATAGCAAAACGGATTTGAATTCGAGATGCCACATCACTTTGAAGTTCTTAAGTGTCAATTAATATCCGATATTTTTTAATTTCCCTATCATAACTTTTTTATAACCAATAGTAGATAAATTTATCCAAGGATTCTAATACAGTTTTTCATGCTGATTCTAACGAGCTATTAATATAGCAAAACGGATTTGAATTCGAGATGCCACATCACTTTGAAGTTCTTAAGTGTCAATTAATATCCGATATTTTTTAATTTCCCTATCATAACTTTTTTATAACCAATAGTAGATAAATTTATCCAAGGATTCTAATACAGTTTTTCATGCTGATTCTAACGAGCTATTAATATAGCAAAACGGATTTGAATTCGAGATGCCACATCACTTTGAAGTTCTTAAGTGTCAATTAATATCCGATATTTTTTAATTTCCCTATCATAACTTTTTTATAACCAATAGTAGATAAATTTATCCAAGGATTCTAATACAGTTTTTCATGCTGATTCTAACGAGCTATTAATATAGCAAAACGGATTTGAATTCGAGATGCCACATCACTTTGAAGTTCTTAAGTGTCAATTAATATCCGATATTTTTTAATTTCCCTATCATAACTTTTTTATAACCAATAGTAGATAAATTTATCCAAGGATTCTAATACAGTTTTTCATGCTGATTCTAACGAGCTATTAATATAGCAAAACGGATTTGAATTCGAGATGCCACATCACTTTGAAGTTCTTAAGTGTCAATTAATATCCGATATTTTTTAATTTCCCTATCATAACTTTTTTATAACCAATAGTAGATAAATTTATCCAAGGATTCTAATACAGTTTTTCATGCTGATTCTAACGAGCTATTAATATAGCAAAACGGATTTGAATTCGAGATGCCACATCACTTTGAAGTTCTTAAGTGTCAATTAATATCCGATATTTTTTAATTTCCCTATCATAACTTTTTTATAACCAATAGTAGATAAATTTATCCAAGGATTCTAATACAGTTTTTCATGCTGATTCTAACGAGCTATTAATATAGCAAAACGGATTTGAATTCGAGATGCCACATCACTTTGAAGTTCTTAAGTGTCAATTAATATCCGATATTTTTTAATTTCCCTATCATAACTTTTTTATAACCAATAGTAGATAAATTTATCCAAGGATTCTAATACAGTTTTTCATGCTGATTCTAACGAGCTATTAATATAGCAAAACGGATTTGAATTCGAGATGCCACATCACTTTGAAGTTCTTAAGTGTCAATTAATATCCGATATTTTTTAATTTCCCTATCATAACTTTTTTATAACCAATAGTAGATAAATTTATCCAAGGATTCTAATACAGTTTTTCATGCTGATTCTAACGAGCTATTAATATAGCAAAACGGATTTGAATTCGAGATGCCACATCACTTTGAAGTTCTTAAGTGTCAATTAATATCCGATATTTTTTAATTTCCCTATCATAACTTTTTTATAACCAATAGTAGATAAATTTATCCAAGGATTCTAATACAGTTTTTCATGCTGATTCTAACGAGCTATTAATATAGCAAAACGGATTTGAATTCGAGATGCCACATCACTTTGAAGTTCTTAAGTGTCAATTAATATCCGATATTTTTTAATTTCCCTATCATAACTTTTTTATAACCAATAGTAGATAAATTTATCCAAGGATTCTAATACAGTTTTTCATGCTGATTCTAACGAGCTATTAATATAGCAAAACGGATTTGAATTCGAGATGCCACATCACTTTGAAGTTCTTAAGTGTCAATTAATATCCGATATTTTTTAATTTCCCTATCATAACTTTTTTATAACCAATAGTAGATAAATTTATCCAAGGATTCTAATACAGTTTTTCATGCTGATTCTAACGAGCTATTAATATAGCAAAACGGATTTGAATTCGAGATGCCACATCACTTTGAAGTTCTTAAGTGTCAATTAATATCCGATATTTTTTAATTTCCCTATCATAACTTTTTTATAACCAATAGTAGATAAATTTATCCAAGGATTCTAATACAGTTTTTCATGCTGATTCTAACGAGCTATTAATATAGCAAAACGGATTTGAATTCGAGATGCCACATCACTTTGAAGTTCTTAAGTGTCAATTAATATCCGATATTTTTTAATTTCCCTATCATAACTTTTTTATAACCAATAGTAGATAAATTTATCCAAGGATTCTAATACAGTTTTTCATGCTGATTCTAACGAGCTATTAATATAGCAAAACGGATTTGAATTCGAGATGCCACATCACTTTGAAGTTCTTAAGTGTCAATTAATATCCGATATTTTTTAATTTCCCTATCATAACTTTTTTATAACCAATAGTAGATAAATTTATCCAAGGATTCTAATACAGTTTTTCATGCTGATTCTAACGAGCTATTAATATAGCAAAACGGATTTGAATTCGAGATGCCACATCACTTTGAAGTTCTTAAGTGTCAATTAATATCCGATATTTTTTAATTTCCCTATCATAACTTTTTTATAACCAATAGTAGATAAATTTATCCAAGGATTCTAATACAGTTTTTCATGCTGATTCTAACGAGCTATTAATATAGCAAAACGGATTTGAATTCGAGATGCCACATCACTTTGAAGTTCTTAAGTGTCAATTAATATCCGATATTTTTTAATTTCCCTATCATAACTTTTTTATAACCAATAGTAGATAAATTTATCCAAGGATTCTAATACAGTTTTTCATGCTGATTCTAACGAGCTATTAATATAGCAAAACGGATTTGAATTCGAGATGCCACATCACTTTGAAGTTCTTAAGTGTCAATTAATATCCGATATTTTTTAATTTCCCTATCATAACTTTTTTATAACCAATAGTAGATAAATTTATCCAAGGATTCTAATACAGTTTTTCATGCTGATTCTAACGAGCTATTAATATAGCAAAACGGATTTGAATTCGAGATGCCACATCACTTTGAAGTTCTTAAGTGTCAATTAATATCCGATATTTTTTAATTTCCCTATCATAACTTTTTTATAACCAATAGTAGATAAATTTATCCAAGGATTCTAATACAGTTTTTCATGCTGATTCTAACGAGCTATTAATATAGCAAAACGGATTTGAATTCGAGATGCCACATCACTTTGAAGTTCTTAAGTGTCAATTAATATCCGATATTTTTTAATTTCCCTATCATAACTTTTTTATAACCAATAGTAGATAAATTTATCCAAGGATTCTAATACAGTTTTTCATGCTGATTCTAACGAGCTATTAATATAGCAAAACGGATTTGAATTCGAGATGCCACATCACTTTGAAGTTCTTAAGTGTCAATTAATATCCGATATTTTTTAATTTCCCTATCATAACTTTTTTATAACCAATAGTAGATAAATTTATCCAAGGATTCTAATACAGTTTTTCATGCTGATTCTAACGAGCTATTAATATAGCAAAACGGATTTGAATTCGAGATGCCACATCACTTTGAAGTTCTTAAGTGTCAATTAATATCCGATATTTTTTAATTTCCCTATCATAACTTTTTTATAACCAATAGTAGATAAATTTATCCAAGGATTCTAATACAGTTTTTCATGCTGATTCTAACGAGCTATTAATATAGCAAAACGGATTTGAATTCGAGATGCCACATCACTTTGAAGTTCTTAAGTGTCAATTAATATCCGATATTTTTTAATTTCCCTATCATAACTTTTTTATAACCAATAGTAGATAAATTTATCCAAGGATTCTAATACAGTTTTTCATGCTGATTCTAACGAGCTATTAATATAGCAAAACGGATTTGAATTCGAGATGCCACATCACTTTGAAGTTCTTAAGTGTCAATTAATATCCGATATTTTTTAATTTCCCTATCATAACTTTTTTATAACCAATAGTAGATAAATTTATCCAAGGATTCTAATACAGTTTTTCATGCTGATTCTAACGAGCTATTAATATAGCAAAACGGATTTGAATTCGAGATGCCACATCACTTTGAAGTTCTTAAGTGTCAATTAATATCCGATATTTTTTAATTTCCCTATCATAACTTTTTTATAACCAATAGTAGATAAATTTATCCAAGGATTCTAATACAGTTTTTCATGCTGATTCTAACGAGCTATTAATATAGCAAAACGGATTTGAATTCGAGATGCCACATCACTTTGAAGTTCTTAAGTGTCAATTAATATCCGATATTTTTTAATTTCCCTATCATAACTTTTTTATAACCAATAGTAGATAAATTTATCCAAGGATTCTAATACAGTTTTTCATGCTGATTCTAACGAGCTATTAATATAGCAAAACGGATTTGAATTCGAGATGCCACATCACTTTGAAGTTCTTAAGTGTCAATTAATATCCGATATTTTTTAATTTCCCTATCATAACTTTTTTATAACCAATAGTAGATAAATTTATCCAAGGATTCTAATACAGTTTTTCATGCTGATTCTAACGAGCTATTAATATAGCAAAACGGATTTGAATTCGAGATGCCACATCACTTTGAAGTTCTTAAGTGTCAATTAATATCCGATATTTTTTAATTTCCCTATCATAACTTTTTTATAACCAATAGTAGATAAATTTATCCAAGGATTCTAATACAGTTTTTCATGCTGATTCTAACGAGCTATTAATATAGCAAAACGGATTTGAATTCGAGATGCCACATCACTTTGAAGTTCTTAAGTGTCAATTAATATCCGATATTTTTTAATTTCCCTATCATAACTTTTTTATAACCAATAGTAGATAAATTTATCCAAGGATTCTAATACAGTTTTTCATGCTGATTCTAACGAGCTATTAATATAGCAAAACGGATTTGAATTCGAGATGCCACATCACTTTGAAGTTCTTAAGTGTCAATTAATATCCGATATTTTTTAATTTCCCTATCATAACTTTTTTATAACCAATAGTAGATAAATTTATCCAAGGATTCTAATACAGTTTTTCATGCTGATTCTAACGAGCTATTAATATAGCAAAACGGATTTGAATTCGAGATGCCACATCACTTTGAAGTTCTTAAGTGTCAATTAATATCCGATATTTTTTAATTTCCCTATCATAACTTTTTTATAACCAATAGTAGATAAATTTATCCAAGGATTCTAATACAGTTTTTCATGCTGATTCTAACGAGCTATTAATATAGCAAAACGGATTTGAATTCGAGATGCCACATCACTTTGAAGTTCTTAAGTGTCAATTAATATCCGATATTTTTTAATTTCCCTATCATAACTTTTTTATAACCAATAGTAGATAAATTTATCCAAGGATTCTAATACAGTTTTTCATGCTGATTCTAACGAGCTATTAATATAGCAAAACGGATTTGAATTCGAGATGCCACATCACTTTGAAGTTCTTAAGTGTCAATTAATATCCGATATTTTTTAATTTCCCTATCATAACTTTTTTATAACCAATAGTAGATAAATTTATCCAAGGATTCTAATACAGTTTTTCATGCTGATTCTAACGAGCTATTAATATAGCAAAACGGATTTGAATTCGAGATGCCACATCACTTTGAAGTTCTTAAGTGTCAATTAATATCCGATATTTTTTAATTTCCCTATCATAACTTTTTTATAACCAATAGTAGATAAATTTATCCAAGGATTCTAATACAGTTTTTCATGCTGATTCTAACGAGCTATTAATATAGCAAAACGGATTTGAATTCGAGATGCCACATCACTTTGAAGTTCTTAAGTGTCAATTAATATCCGATATTTTTTAATTTCCCTATCATAACTTTTTTATAACCAATAGTAGATAAATTTATCCAAGGATTCTAATACAGTTTTTCATGCTGATTCTAACGAGCTATTAATATAGCAAAACGGATTTGAATTCGAGATGCCACATCACTTTGAAGTTCTTAAGTGTCAATTAATATCCGATATTTTTTAATTTCCCTATCATAACTTTTTTATAACCAATAGTAGATAAATTTATCCAAGGATTCTAATACAGTTTTTCATGCTGATTCTAACGAGCTATTAATATAGCAAAACGGATTTGAATTCGAGATGCCACATCACTTTGAAGTTCTTAAGTGTCAATTAATATCCGATATTTTTTAATTTCCCTATCATAACTTTTTTATAACCAATAGTAGATAAATTTATCCAAGGATTCTAATACAGTTTTTCATGCTGATTCTAACGAGCTATTAATATAGCAAAACGGATTTGAATTCGAGATGCCACATCACTTTGAAGTTCTTAAGTGTCAATTAATATCCGATATTTTTTAATTTCCCTATCATAACTTTTTTATAACCAATAGTAGATAAATTTATCCAAGGATTCTAATACAGTTTTTCATGCTGATTCTAACGAGCTATTAATATAGCAAAACGGATTTGAATTCGAGATGCCACATCACTTTGAAGTTCTTAAGTGTCAATTAATATCCGATATTTTTTAATTTCCCTATCATAACTTTTTTATAACCAATAGTAGATAAATTTATCCAAGGATTCTAATACAGTTTTTCATGCTGATTCTAACGAGCTATTAATATAGCAAAACGGATTTGAATTCGAGATGCCACATCACTTTGAAGTTCTTAAGTGTCAATTAATATCCGATATTTTTTAATTTCCCTATCATAACTTTTTTATAACCAATAGTAGATAAATTTATCCAAGGATTCTAATACAGTTTTTCATGCTGATTCTAACGAGCTATTAATATAGCAAAACGGATTTGAATTCGAGATGCCACATCACTTTGAAGTTCTTAAGTGTCAATTAATATCCGATATTTTTTAATTTCCCTATCATAACTTTTTTATAACCAATAGTAGATAAATTTATCCAAGGATTCTAATACAGTTTTTCATGCTGATTCTAACGAGCTATTAATATAGCAAAACGGATTTGAATTCGAGATGCCACATCACTTTGAAGTTCTTAAGTGTCAATTAATATCCGATATTTTTTAATTTCCCTATCATAACTTTTTTATAACCAATAGTAGATAAATTTATCCAAGGATTCTAATACAGTTTTTCATGCTGATTCTAACGAGCTATTAATATAGCAAAACGGATTTGAATTCGAGATGCCACATCACTTTGAAGTTCTTAAGTGTCAATTAATATCCGATATTTTTTAATTTCCCTATCATAACTTTTTTATAACCAATAGTAGATAAATTTATCCAAGGATTCTAATACAGTTTTTCATGCTGATTCTAACGAGCTATTAATATAGCAAAACGGATTTGAATTCGAGATGCCACATCACTTTGAAGTTCTTAAGTGTCAATTAATATCCGATATTTTTTAATTTCCCTATCATAACTTTTTTATAACCAATAGTAGATAAATTTATCCAAGGATTCTAATACAGTTTTTCATGCTGATTCTAACGAGCTATTAATATAGCAAAACGGATTTGAATTCGAGATGCCACATCACTTTGAAGTTCTTAAGTGTCAATTAATATCCGATATTTTTTAATTTCCCTATCATAACTTTTTTATAACCAATAGTAGATAAATTTATCCAAGGATTCTAATACAGTTTTTCATGCTGATTCTAACGAGCTATTAATATAGCAAAACGGATTTGAATTCGAGATGCCACATCACTTTGAAGTTCTTAAGTGTCAATTAATATCCGATATTTTTTAATTTCCCTATCATAACTTTTTTATAACCAATAGTAGATAAATTTATCCAAGGATTCTAATACAGTTTTTCATGCTGATTCTAACGAGCTATTAATATAGCAAAACGGATTTGAATTCGAGATGCCACATCACTTTGAAGTTCTTAAGTGTCAATTAATATCCGATATTTTTTAATTTCCCTATCATAACTTTTTTATAACCAATAGTAGATAAATTTATCCAAGGATTCTAATACAGTTTTTCATGCTGATTCTAACGAGCTATTAATATAGCAAAACGGATTTGAATTCGAGATGCCACATCACTTTGAAGTTCTTAAGTGTCAATTAATATCCGATATTTTTTAATTTCCCTATCATAACTTTTTTATAACCAATAGTAGATAAATTTATCCAAGGATTCTAATACAGTTTTTCATGCTGATTCTAACGAGCTATTAATATAGCAAAACGGATTTGAATTCGAGATGCCACATCACTTTGAAGTTCTTAAGTGTCAATTAATATCCGATATTTTTTAATTTCCCTATCATAACTTTTTTATAACCAATAGTAGATAAATTTATCCAAGGATTCTAATACAGTTTTTCATGCTGATTCTAACGAGCTATTAATATAGCAAAACGGATTTGAATTCGAGATGCCACATCACTTTGAAGTTCTTAAGTGTCAATTAATATCCGATATTTTTTAATTTCCCTATCATAACTTTTTTATAACCAATAGTAGATAAATTTATCCAAGGATTCTAATACAGTTTTTCATGCTGATTCTAACGAGCTATTAATATAGCAAAACGGATTTGAATTCGAGATGCCACATCACTTTGAAGTTCTTAAGTGTCAATTAATATCCGATATTTTTTAATTTCCCTATCATAACTTTTTTATAACCAATAGTAGATAAATTTATCCAAGGATTCTAATACAGTTTTTCATGCTGATTCTAACGAGCTATTAATATAGCAAAACGGATTTGAATTCGAGATGCCACATCACTTTGAAGTTCTTAAGTGTCAATTAATATCCGATATTTTTTAATTTCCCTATCATAACTTTTTTATAACCAATAGTAGATAAATTTATCCAAGGATTCTAATACAGTTTTTCATGCTGATTCTAACGAGCTATTAATATAGCAAAACGGATTTGAATTCGAGATGCCACATCACTTTGAAGTTCTTAAGTGTCAATTAATATCCGATATTTTTTAATTTCCCTATCATAACTTTTTTATAACCAATAGTAGATAAATTTATCCAAGGATTCTAATACAGTTTTTCATGCTGATTCTAACGAGCTATTAATATAGCAAAACGGATTTGAATTCGAGATGCCACATCACTTTGAAGTTCTTAAGTGTCAATTAATATCCGATATTTTTTAATTTCCCTATCATAACTTTTTTATAACCAATAGTAGATAAATTTATCCAAGGATTCTAATACAGTTTTTCATGCTGATTCTAACGAGCTATTAATATAGCAAAACGGATTTGAATTCGAGATGCCACATCACTTTGAAGTTCTTAAGTGTCAATTAATATCCGATATTTTTTAATTTCCCTATCATAACTTTTTTATAACCAATAGTAGATAAATTTATCCAAGGATTCTAATACAGTTTTTCATGCTGATTCTAACGAGCTATTAATATAGCAAAACGGATTTGAATTCGAGATGCCACATCACTTTGAAGTTCTTAAGTGTCAATTAATATCCGATATTTTTTAATTTCCCTATCATAACTTTTTTATAACCAATAGTAGATAAATTTATCCAAGGATTCTAATACAGTTTTTCATGCTGATTCTAACGAGCTATTAATATAGCAAAACGGATTTGAATTCGAGATGCCACATCACTTTGAAGTTCTTAAGTGTCAATTAATATCCGATATTTTTTAATTTCCCTATCATAACTTTTTTATAACCAATAGTAGATAAATTTATCCAAGGATTCTAATACAGTTTTTCATGCTGATTCTAACGAGCTATTAATATAGCAAAACGGATTTGAATTCGAGATGCCACATCACTTTGAAGTTCTTAAGTGTCAATTAATATCCGATATTTTTTAATTTCCCTATCATAACTTTTTTATAACCAATAGTAGATAAATTTATCCAAGGATTCTAATACAGTTTTTCATGCTGATTCTAACGAGCTATTAATATAGCAAAACGGATTTGAATTCGAGATGCCACATCACTTTGAAGTTCTTAAGTGTCAATTAATATCCGATATTTTTTAATTTCCCTATCATAACTTTTTTATAACCAATAGTAGATAAATTTATCCAAGGATTCTAATACAGTTTTTCATGCTGATTCTAACGAGCTATTAATATAGCAAAACGGATTTGAATTCGAGATGCCACATCACTTTGAAGTTCTTAAGTGTCAATTAATATCCGATATTTTTTAATTTCCCTATCATAACTTTTTTATAACCAATAGTAGATAAATTTATCCAAGGATTCTAATACAGTTTTTCATGCTGATTCTAACGAGCTATTAATATAGCAAAACGGATTTGAATTCGAGATGCCACATCACTTTGAAGTTCTTAAGTGTCAATTAATATCCGATATTTTTTAATTTCCCTATCATAACTTTTTTATAACCAATAGTAGATAAATTTATCCAAGGATTCTAATACAGTTTTTCATGCTGATTCTAACGAGCTATTAATATAGCAAAACGGATTTGAATTCGAGATGCCACATCACTTTGAAGTTCTTAAGTGTCAATTAATATCCGATATTTTTTAATTTCCCTATCATAACTTTTTTATAACCAATAGTAGATAAATTTATCCAAGGATTCTAATACAGTTTTTCATGCTGATTCTAACGAGCTATTAATATAGCAAAACGGATTTGAATTCGAGATGCCACATCACTTTGAAGTTCTTAAGTGTCAATTAATATCCGATATTTTTTAATTTCCCTATCATAACTTTTTTATAACCAATAGTAGATAAATTTATCCAAGGATTCTAATACAGTTTTTCATGCTGATTCTAACGAGCTATTAATATAGCAAAACGGATTTGAATTCGAGATGCCACATCACTTTGAAGTTCTTAAGTGTCAATTAATATCCGATATTTTTTAATTTCCCTATCATAACTTTTTTATAACCAATAGTAGATAAATTTATCCAAGGATTCTAATACAGTTTTTCATGCTGATTCTAACGAGCTATTAATATAGCAAAACGGATTTGAATTCGAGATGCCACATCACTTTGAAGTTCTTAAGTGTCAATTAATATCCGATATTTTTTAATTTCCCTATCATAACTTTTTTATAACCAATAGTAGATAAATTTATCCAAGGATTCTAATACAGTTTTTCATGCTGATTCTAACGAGCTATTAATATAGCAAAACGGATTTGAATTCGAGATGCCACATCACTTTGAAGTTCTTAAGTGTCAATTAATATCCGATATTTTTTAATTTCCCTATCATAACTTTTTTATAACCAATAGTAGATAAATTTATCCAAGGATTCTAATACAGAAGTCTATGAGTGCAAAATAATATCCGATATTTTTCATATTTGGCATTGTTTCTTTTGAATAACTAATAGTTAAATGAAAGGCACAAGGATTCTGATAGAGTATTTAATGCTCGTTCGAATGAGCTATTGTTAAACTAAATTTGATTTGAATTCGTGATGCCACAATGCTTTGAAGTCTATGAGTGCAAAATAATATCTGATATTTTTCATATTTGGCATTGTTTCTTTTGAATAAATAATAGTTAAATGAAAGGCACAAGGATTCTGATAGAGTATTTAATGCTCGTTCGAATGAGCTATTGTTAAACTAAATTTGATTTGAATTCGTGATGCCACAATGCTTTGAAGTCTATGAGTGCAAAATAATATCCGATATTTTTTATATTTGGCATTGTTTCTTTTGAATAACTAATAGTTAAATGAAAGGCACAAGGATTCTGATAGAGTATTCAATGCTCGTTCGAATGAGCTATTGTTAAACTAAATTTGATTTGAATTCGTGATGCCACAATGCTTTGAAGTCTATGAGTGCAAAATAATATCCGATATTTTTCATATTTGGCATTGTTTCTTTTGAATAACTAATAGTTAAATGAAAGGCACAAGGATTCTGATAGAGTATTTAATGCTCGTTCGAATGAGCTATTGTTAAACTAAATTTGATTTGAATTCGTGATGCCACAATGCTTTGAAGTCTATGAGTGCAAAATAATATCTGATATTTTTCATATTTGGCATTGTTTCTTTTGAATAACTAATAGTTAAATGAAAGGCACAAGGATTCTGATAGAGTATTTAATGCTCGTTCGAATGAGCTATTGTTAAACTAAATTTGATTTGAATTCGTGATGCCACAATGCTTTGAAGTCTATGAGTGCAAAATAATATCCGATATTTTTCATATTTGGCATTGTTTCTTTTGAATAACTAATAGTTAAATGAAAGGCACAAGGATTCTGATAGAGTATTTAATGCTCGTTCGAATGAGCTATTGTTAAACTAAATTTGATTTGAATTCGTGATGCCACAATGCTTTGAAGTCTATGAGTGCAAAATAATATCCGATATTTTTCATATTTGGCATTGTTTCTTTTGAATAACTAATAGTTAAATGAAAGGCACAAGGATTCTGATAGAGTATTTAATGCTCGTTCGAATGAGCTATTGTTAAACTAAATTTGATTTGAATTCGTGATGCCACAATGCTTTGAAGTCTATGAGTGCAAAATAATATCCGATATTTTTCATATTTGGCATTGTTTCTTTTGAATAACTAATAGTTAAATGAAAGGCACAAGGATTCTGATAGAGTATTTAATGCTCGTTCGAATGAGCTATTGTTAAACTAAATTTGATTTGAATTCGTGATGCCACAATGCTTTGAAGTCTATGAGTGCAAAATAATATCCGATATTTTTCATATTTGGCATTGTTTCTTTTGAATAACTAATAGTTAAATGAAAGGCACAAGGATTCTGATAGAGTATTTAATGCTCGTTCGAATGAGCTATTGTTAAACTAAATTTGATTTGAATTCGTGATGCCACAATGCTTTGAAGTCTATGAGTGCAAAATAATATCCGATATTTTTCATATTTGGCATTGTTTCTTTTGAATAACTAATAGTTAAATGAAAGGCACAAGGATTCTGATAGAGTATTTAATGCTCGTTCGAATGAGCTATTGTTAAACTAAATTTGATTTGAATTCGTGATGCCACAATGCTTTGAATTCTATGAGTGCAAATTAATATCCGATATTTTTCTTTTTTGGCATTGTGTTTTGTGTAGATCTAATAGGTTAATGAAAGGCACAAGGATTCTGATAGAGTATTTAATGCTCGTTCGAATGAGCTATTGTTAAACTAAATTTGATTTGAATTCGTGATGCCACAATGCTTTGAAGTCTATGAGTGCAAAATAATATCCGATATTTTTCATATTTGGCATTGTTTCTTTTGAATAACTAATAGTTAAATGAAAGGCACAAGGATTCTGATAGAGTATTTAATGCTCGTTCGAATGAGCTATTGTTAAACTAAATTTGATTTGAATTCGTGATGCCACAATGCTTTGAAGTCTATGAGTGCAAAATAATATCCGATATTTTTCATATTTGGCATTGTTTCTTTTGAATAACTAATAGTTAAATGAAAGGCACAAGGATTCTGATAGAGTATTTAATGCTCGTTCGAATGAGCTATTGTTAAACTAAATTTGATTTGAATTCGTGATGCCACAATGCTTTGAAGTCTATGAGTGCAAAATAATATCCGATATTTTTCATATTTGGCATTGTTTCTTTTGAATAACTAATAGTTAAATGAAAGGCACAAGGATTCTGATAGAGTATTTAATGCTCGGTTAAGAATGAGCTATTGTTAAAACTAAATTTGATTTGAATTCGTGATGCCACAATGCTTTTGAAGTCTTAAGTGCAAAATAATATTCGATATTTTTCATATTTGGGCATTGTTTCTTTTGAATAACTAATAGTTAAATGAAAGGCAGCAAGGATTCTGATAGAGTATTTAATGCTCGTTCGAATGAGCTATTGTTAAACTAAATCTGATTTGAAATTCGTGATGCCACAATGCTTTGAGGTCCTATGAGTGCAAAATAATATCGATATTTTCATATTTGGCATTGTTTCTTTTTGAATAACTAAATAGTTAAAAATGAAAGGCACGACGGATTCTGATAGAGTATTTAATGCTCGTTCGAATAGTATTGTTAACTAAATTTGATTTGAATCGTGATGCCACAATGGCTTTGAAGTCTAATGAGTGCAAAATAATATCTGATTATTTTTCATATTTGGCATTGTTTCTTTTTGAATAAAACTAATAGTTAAATGAAAGGCACAAGGTTCTGATAGAGTATTTAATCAATGCTCGTTCGAATGAGCTTACTTGTTTTAAAAACTAAGATTTGATTTGAATTCGTGATGCCACAATACTTTGAAGTCTATGAGTGCAAATAATATCCGATAATTTTTCATATTTGGCATTGTTTCTTTGACATAACTAATAGTTAAATGAAAGGCACAAGGATTCTGATAGAGTATTTAATGCTCGTTCGATCATGAGCTATTGACTAAACTAAATCTGATTTGAATTCGTGATGCACAATGCTTTGAAGTCTATGAGTGCAAAAATAATATCCTGATATTTTTCATATTTGGCATTGTTCTTTTGAATAACTAATAGTTAAATGAAGGCACAAGGATTCTGTTAGAGTATTTAATGCTAGTTCGAATGAGCTATTGTTAAACTAAATCTGATTTGAATTCGTGATGCCACAATGCTTTTGAAGTCATATGAGTGCAAAATAATATCGATATTTTTCATATTTGGCAGTGTCTTGATAACTTTTTTTTGAATAATACTAATAAGTTAAATGAAAGGCACAAGGATTCTGATAGAGTATTTAATGCTAGTTCGAATGAGCTATTGTTAAACTAATTTTGATTTGAATTCGTGATGCCACAATGCTATTGAAGTCTAGTAAGTGCAAAATAATATCCGATATTTTTCATATTTGGCACATGTTTTCTTTGAATAACTAATAGTTAAATGAAAGGCACAAGGATTCTGATAGAGTATTTAATGCTCGTAAGAAAAAATTCGAATGAGCTATTGTTAAACTAACTCTGATTTGAATTCGTGATGCCACAATGCTTTGAAGTCTATGAGTGCAAAATAATATCCGATATTTTTCATATTTGGCATTGTTTCTTTTGAATAACTAATAGTTAATGAAAAGCACAAGGATTCTGATAGAGTATTTAATGCTCGTTCGAATGAGCTATTGTTAAACTAAATCTGATTTGAATTCGTGATGCCACAATGCTTTGAAGTCATGAGTGCAAAATAATATCCGATATTTTTCATATTTGGCATTGTTTACTTACTTTTGAATAACTAATAGTTAAATGAAAGCCACAAGGATTTGATAGAGTATTTAATGCTCGTTCGAATGAGCTATTGTTAAACTAAATCTGATTGAATTCGTGATGCCACAATGCTTTGAAGTCTATGAGTGCAAAATAATATCTGATATTTTTCATATTTGGCATTGTTTCTTTTGAATAACTAATAGTTAATGAAAGGCACAAGGATTCTGATAGAGTATTTAATGCTAGTTCGAATGAGCTATTGTTAAACTAAATCTGATTTGAATTCGTGATGCCACAATGCTTTGAAGTCTATGAGTGCAAAATATATCTGATATTTTTCATATTTGGCATGTTTCTTTTGAATAACTAATAGTTAAATGAAAGGCACAAGGATTCTGATAGAGTATTTAATGCTAGATCGAAAGAGCTATTGTTTAAACTAAATTTGATTTGAATTCGTGATGCCACAATGCTTTGAAGTCTATGAGTGCAAAATAATATCCGATATTTTTCATTTTTCATTTGGCATTGTTTCTTTGAATAACTAAATAGTTAAATGAAAGGCACAAGGATTCTGATGAGTATTTAATGCTAGTTCGAATGAGCTATTGTTAAACTAAATCTGATTTGAATTCGTGATGGCCACAATGCTTTGAAGTCTATAAGTGCAAATAATATCTGATATTTTTCATATTTGGCATTGTTTCTTTTGAATAACTAATAGTTAAATGAAAGGCACAAGGATTCTGATAGAGTATTTAATGCTAGTTCGAATGAGCTATTGTTAAACTAAATCTGATTTGAATTCGTGATGCCACAATGCTTTGAAGTCTATGAGTGCAAAATAATATCCGATATTTTTCATATTTGGCATTGTTTCTTTTGAATAACTAATAGTTAAATGAAAGGCACAAGGATTCTGATAGAGTATTTAATGCTCGTTCGAATGAGCTTTGTTAAACTACATTTGATTTGAATTCGTGATGCCACAATGCTTTGAAGTCTATAAGTTGCAAAAATAATATCCGATATTTTTCAATATTTGGCATTGTTTCTTTTGAATAACTAATAGTTAAATGAAAGCACAAGGATTCTGATAGAGTATTTAATGCTCGTTCGAATGAGCTATTGTTAAACTAAATCTGATTTGAATTCGTGATGCCACATGCTTTGAAGTCTATGAGTGCAAAATATATCTGATATTTTTCATATTTGGCATTGTTTCTTTTGAATAACTAATAGTTAAATGAAAGGCACAAGGAGTCTGATAGAGTATATCATGCGCGTTCGAATGAGCTAATGTTAACCTAAATCGTATTTGAATACGTGAGGCACAATGCTTTGAAGTCTATGAGTGCAAAATAATATCCGATATTTTTCATATTTGGCATTGTTTCTTTTGAATAACTAATAGTTAAATGAAAGGCACAAGGATCTGATAGAGTATTTAATGCTCGTTCGAATGAGCTATTGTTAAACTAATCTGATTTGAATTCGTGATGCCACAATGCTTTTGAAGTCTATGAGTGCAAAATAATATCTGATATTTTCATAATTGGCATTGTCTCTTTTGAATAACTAATAGTTAAATGAAAGTCACAAGGATTCTGATAGAGTATTTAATGCTCGTTCGAATGAGCTATTGTTAAACTAAATTTGATTTGAATTCGTGATGCCACAATGCTTTGAAGTCTATGAGTGCAAAATAATATCTGATATTTTTCATATTTGGCATTGCTTCTTTTGAATAACTAATAGTTAAATGAAAGGCACAAGGATTCTGATAGAGTCTTTATGCTCGTTCGAATGAGCTATTGTTAAACCTAAATCTGATTTGAATTCGTGATGCCACAATGCCTTGAAGTCTATGAGTGCAAATAATATCTGATATTTTTCATATTTGGCATTGTGTTCTTTTGAATAACTAATAGTTAAATGAAAGGCACAAGGATTCTGATAGAGTATTTAATGCTAGTTCGAATGAGCTATTGTTAAACTAAATCTGATTTGAATTCGTGATGCCACAATGCTTTGAAGTCTATAAGTGCAAAATATATCTGATATTTTTCATATTTGGCATTGTTTCTTTTGAATAACTAATAGTTAAATGAAAGGCACAAGGATTCTGATAGAGTATTTAATGCTAGTTCGAATGAGCTATTGTTAAACTAAATCTGATTTGAATTCGTGATGCCACAATGCTTTGAAGTCTATAAGTGCAAAATAATATCCGATATTTTTCATATTTGGCATTGTTTCTTTGAATAACTAATAGTTAAATGAAAGGCACAAGGATTCTGATAGAGTATTTAATGCTCGTTCGAATGAGCTATTGTTAACTAAATCTGATTTGAATTCGTGATGCCACAATGCTTTGAAGTCTATGAGTGCAAAATAATATCCGATATTTTTCATATTTGGCATTGTTTCTTTTGAATAACTAATAGTTAAATGAAAGGCACAAGGATTCTGATAGAGTATTTAATGATCGTTCGAATGAGCTCTTGTTAAACTAAATCTGATTTGAATTCGTGATGCCACAATGCTTTGAAGTCTATGAGTGCAAAATAATATCCGATATTTTTCATATTTGGCATTTGGTTCTTTTGAATAACTAATAGTTAAATGAAAGGCACAAGGATTCTGATAGAGTATTTAATGCTCGTTCGAATGAGCTATTGTAAACTAAATCTGATTTGAATTCGTGATGCCACAATGCTTTGAAGTCTATGAGTGCAAAATAATATCTGATATTTTTCATATTTGGCATTGTTTTTTTGAATAACTAATAGTTAAATGAAAGGCACAAGGATTCTGATAGAGTATTTAATGCTCGTTCGAATGAGCTATTGTTAAACTAAATCTGATTTGAATTCGTGATGCCACAATGCTTTGAAGTCTATGAGTGCAAAATAATATCTGATATTTTTCATATTTGGCATTGCTTCTTTTGAATAACTAATAGTTAAATGAAAGGCACAAGGATTCTGATAGAGTATTTAATGCTCGTTCGAATGAGCTATTGTTAAACTAAATCTGATTTGAATTCGTGATGCCACAATGCTTTGAAGTCTATGAGTGCAAAATAATATCTGATATTTTTCATATTTGGCATTGTTTCTTTTGAATAACTAATAGTTAAATGAAAGGCACAAGGATTCTGATAGAGTATTTAATGCTCGTTCGAATGAGCTATTGTTAAACTAAATCTGATTTGAATTCGTGATGCCACAATGCTTTGAAGTCTATGAGTGCAAAATAATATCTGATATTTTTCATATTTGGCATTGTTTCTTTTGAATAACTAATAGTTAAATGAAACGCACAAGGATTCTGATAGAGTATTTAATGCTCGTTCGAATGAGCTATTGTTAAACTAAATCTGATTTGAATTCGTGATGCCACAATGCTTTGAAGTCTATGAGTGCAAAATAATATCTGATATTTTTCATATTTGGCATTGTTTCTTTTGAATAACTATAGTTAAATGAAAGGCACAAGGATTCTGATAGAGTATTTAATGCTCGTTCGAATGAGCTATTGTTAAACTAAATCTGATTTGAATTCGTGATGCCACAATGCTTTGAAGTCTATGAGTGCAAAATAATATCTGATATTTTCATATTTGGCATTGTTTCTTTTGAATAACTAATAGTTAAATGAAAAGCACAAGGATTCTGATAGAGTATTTAATGCTCGTTCGAATGAGCTATTGTTAAACTAAATCTGATTTGAATTCGTGATGCCACAATGCTTTGAAGTCTATGAGTGCAAAATAATATCTGATATTTTTCATATTTGGCATTGTTTCTTTTGAATAACTAATAGTTAAATGAAAGGCACAAGGATTCTGATAGAGTATTTAATGCTAGTTCGAATGAGCTATTGTTAAACTAAATCTGATTTGAATTCGTGATGCCACAATGCTTTGAAGTCTATAAGTGCAAAATAATATCCGATATTTTTCATATTTGGCATTGTTTCTTTTGAATAACTAATAGTTAAATGAAAGGCACAAGGATTCTGATAGAGTATTTAATGCTAGTTCGAATGAGCTATTGTTAAACTAAATCTGATTTGAATTCGTGATGCCACAATGCTTTGAAGTCTATAAGTGCAAAATAATATCCGATATTTTTCATATTTGGCATTGTTTCTTTTGAATAACTAATAGTTAAATGAAAGGCACAAGGATTCTGATAGAGTATTTAATGCTCGTTCGAATGAGCTATTGTTAAACTAAATCTGATTTGAATTCGTGATGCCACAATGCTTTGAAGTCTATGAGTGCAAAATAATATCTGATATTTTTCATATTTGGCATTGCTTCTTTTGAATAACTAATAGTTAAATGAAAGGCACAAGGATTCTGATAGAATATTTAATGCTCGTTCGAATGAGCTATTGTTAAACTAAATTTGATTTGAATTCGTGATGCCACAATTCCTTGAAGTCTATGAGTGCAAAATAATATCTGATATTTTTCATATTTGGCATTTCTTCTTTTGAATAACTAATAGTTAAATGAAAGGCACAAGGATTCTGATAGAGTATTTAATGCTCGTTCGAATGAGCTATTGTTAAACTAAATTTGATTTGAATTCGTGATGCCACAATGCTTTGAAGTCTATGAGTGCAAAATAATATCTGATATTTTTCATATTTGGCATTGCTTCTTTTGAATAACTAATAGTTAAATGAAAGGCACAAGGATTCTGATAGAGTATTTAATGCTCGTTCGAATGAGCTATTGTTAAACTAAATTTGATTTGAATTCGTGATGCCACAATACCTTGAAGTCTATGAGTGCAAAATAATATCTGATATTTTTCATATTTGGCATTGCTTCTTTTGAATAACTAATAGTTAAATGAAAGGCACAAGGATTCTGATAGAGTATTTAATGCTCGTTCGAATGAGCTATTGTTAAACTAAATTTGATTTGAATTCGTGATGCCACAATACCTTGAAGTCTATGAGTGCAAAATAATATCTGATATTTTTCATATTTGGCATTGCTTCTTTTGAATAACTAATAGTTAAATGAAAGGCACAAGGATTCTGATAGAGTATTTAATGCTCGTTCGAATGAGCTATTGTTAAACTAAATTTGATTTGAATTCGTGATGCCACAATACCTTGAAGTCTATGAGTGCAAAATAATATCTGATATTTTTCATATTTGGCATTGCTTCTTTTGAATAACTAATAGTTAAATGAAAGGCACAAGGATTCTGATAGAGTATTTAATGCTCGTTCGAATGAGCTATTGTTAAACTAAATTTGATTTGAATTCGTGATGCCACAATACCTTGAAGTCTATGAGTGCAAAATAATATCTGATATTTTTCATATTTGGCATTGCTTCTTTTGAATAACTAATAGTTAAATGAAAGGCACAAGGATTCTGATAGAGTATTTAATGCTCGTTCGAATGAGCTATTGTTAAACTAAATCTGATTTGAATTCGTGATGCCACAATGCTTTGAAGTCTATGAGTGCAAAATAATATCTGATATTTTTCATATTTGGCATTGTTTCTTTTGAATAACTAATAGTTAAATGAAAGGCACAAGGATTCTGATAGAGTATTTAATGCTCGTTCGAATGAGCTATTGTTAAACTAAATCTGATTTGAATTCGTGATGCCACAATGCTTTGAAGTCTATAAGTGCAAAATAATATCCGATATTTTTCATATTTGGCATTGTTTCTTTTGAATAACTAATAGTTAAATGAAAGGCACAAGGATTCTGATAGAGTATTTAATGCTAGTTCGAATGAGCTATTGTTAAACTAAATCTGATTTGAATTCGTGATGCCACAATGCTTTGAAGTCTATGAGTGCAAAATAATATCTGATATTTTTCATATTTGGCATTGTTTCTTTTGAATAACTAATAGTTAAATGAAAGGCACAAGGATTCTGATAGAGTATTTAATGCTAGTTCGAATGAGCTATTGTTAAACTAAATCTGATTTGAATTCGTGATGCCACAATGCTTTGAAGTCTATGAGTGCAAAATAATATCTGATATTTTTCATATTTGGCATTGTTTCTTTTGAATAACTAATAGTTAAATGAAAGGCACAAGGATTCTGATAGAGTATTTAATGCTAGTTCGAATGAGCTATTGTTAAACTAAATCTGATTTGAATTCGTGATGCCACAATGCTTTGAAGTCTATAAGTGCAAAATAATATCCGATATTTTTCATATTTGGCATTGTTTCTTTTGAATAACTAATAGTTAAATCAAAGGCACAAGGATTCTGATAGAGTATTTAATGCTCGTTCGAATGAGCTACTGTTAAACTAAATCTGATTTGAATTCGTGATGCCACAATGCTTTGAAGTCTATGAGTGCAAAATAATATCCGATATTTTTCATATTTGGCATTGTTTCTTTTGAATAACTAATAGTTAAATGAAAGGCACAAGGATTCTGATAGAGTATTTAATGCTCGTTCGAATGAGCTATTGTTAAACTAAATCTGATTTGAATTCGTGATGCCACAATGCTTTGAAGTCTATAAGTGCAAAATAATATCCGATATTTTTCATATTTGGCATTGTTTCTTTTGAATAACTAATAGTTAAATGAAAGGCACAAGGATTCTGATAGAGTATTTAATGCTAGTTCGAATGAGCTATTGTTAAACTAAATCTGATTTGAATTCGTGATGCCACAATGCTTTGAAGTCTATAAGTGCAAAATAATATCCGATATTTTTCATATTTGGCATTGTTTCTTTTGAATAACTAATAGTTAAATGAAAGGCACAAGGATTCTGATAGAGTATTTAATGCTCGTTCGAATGAGCTATTGTTAAACTAAATCTGATTTGAATTCGTGATGCCACAATGCTTTGAAGTCTATGAGTGCAAAATAATATCTGATATTTTTCATATTTGGCATTGTTTCTTTTGAATAACTAATAGTTAAATGAAAAGCACAAGGATTCTGATAGAGTATTTAATGCTCGTTCGAATGAGCTATTGTTAAACTAAATCTGATTTGAATTCGTGATGCCACAATGCTTTGAAGTCTATGAGTGCAAAATAATATCCGATATTTTTCATATTTGGCATTGTTTCTTTTGAATAACTAATAGTTAAATGAAAGGCACAAGGATTCTGATAGAGTATTTAATGCTCGTTCGAATGAGCTATTGTTAAACTAAATCTGATTTGAATTCGTGATGCCACAATGCTTTGAAGTCTATGAGTGCAAAATAATATCTGATATTTTTCATATTTGGCATTGTTTCTTTTGAATAACTAATAGTTAAATGAAAGGCACAAGGATTCTGATAGAGTATTTAATGCTCGTTCGAATGAGCTATTGTTAAACTAAATTTGATTTGAATTCGTGATGCCACAATACCTTGAAGTCTATGAGTGCAAAATAATATCTGATATTTTTCATATTTGGCATTGCTTCTTTTGAATAACTAATAGTTAAATGAAAGGCACAAGGATTCTGATAGAGTATTTAATGCTCGTTCGAATGAGCTATTGATAAACTAAATCTGATTTGAATTCGTGATGCCACAATGCTTTGAAGTCTATGAGTGCAAAATAATATCTGATATTTTTCATATTTGGCATTGTTTCTTTTGAATAACTAATAGTTAAATGAAAGGCACAAGGATTCTGATAGAGTATTTAATGCTCGTTCGAATGAGCTATTGTTAAACTAAATCTGATTTGAATTCGTGATGCCACAATGCTTTGAAGTCTATAAGTGCAAAATAATATCCGATATTTTTCATATTTGGCATTGTTTCTTTTGAATAACTAATAGTTAAATGAAAGGCACAAGGATTCTGATAGAGTATTTAATGCTCGTTCGAATGAGCTATTGTTAAACTAAATCTGATTTGAATTCGTGATGCCACAATGCTTTGAAGTCTATGAGTGCAAAATAATATCCGATATTTTTCATATTTGGCATTGTTTCTTTTGAATAACTAATAGTTAAATGAAAGGCACAAGGATTCTGATAGAGTATTTAATGCTCGTTCGAATGAGCTATTGTTAAACTAAATCTGATTTGAATTCGTGATGCCACAATGCTTTGAAGTCTATGAGTGCAAAATAATATCTGATATTTTTCATATTTGGCATTGTTTCTTTTGAATAACTAATAGTTAAATGAAAGGCACAAGGATTCTGATAGAGTATTTAATGCTAGTTCGAATGAGCTATTGTTAAACTAAATCTGATTTGAATTCGTGATGCCACAATGCTTTGAAGTCTATGAGTGCAAAATAATATCCGATATTTTTCATATTTGGCATTGTTTCTTTTGAATAACTAATAGTTAAATCAAAGGCACAAGGATTCTGATAGAGTATTTAATGCTCGTTCGAATGAGCTATTGTTAAACTAAATCTGATTTGAATTCGTGATGCCACAATGCTTTGAAGTCTATGAGTGCAAAATAATATCCGATATTTTTCATATTTGGCATTGTTTCTTTTGAATAACTAATAGTTAAATGAAAGGCACAAGGATTCTGATAGAGTATTTAATGCTCGTTCGAATGAGCTATTGTTAAACTAAATCTGATTTGAATTCGTGATGCCACAATGCTTTGAAGTCTATGAGTGCAAAATAATATCCGATATTTTTCATATTTGGCATTGTTTCTTTTGAATAACTAATAGTTAAATGAAAGGCACAAGGATTCTGATAGAGTATTTAATGCTAGTTCGAATGAGCTATTGTTAAACTAAATCTGATTTGAATTCGTGATGCCACAATGCTTTGAAGTCTATAAGTGCAAAATAATATCCGATATTTTTCATATTTGGCATTGTTTCTTTTGAATAACTAATAGTTAAATGAAAGGCACAAGGATTCTGATAGAGTATTTAATGCTCGTTCGAATGAGCTATTGTTAAACTAAATCTGATTTGAATTCGTGATGCCACAATGCTTTGAAGTCTATGAGTGCAAAATAATATCTGATATTTTTCATATTTGGCATTGTTTCTTTTGAATAACTAATAGTTAAATGAAAGGCACAAGGATTCTGATAGAGTATTTAATGCTCGTTCGAATGAGCTATTGTTAAACTAAATCTGATTTGAATTCGTGATGCCACAATGCTTTGAAGTCTATGAGTGCAAAATAATATCCGATATTTTTCATATTTGGCATTGTTTCTTTTGAATAACTAATAGTTAAATGAAAGGCACAAGGATTCTGATAGAGTATTTAATGCTCGTTCGAATGAGCTATTGTTAAACTAAATCTGATTTGAATTCGTGATGCCACAATGCTTTGAAGTCTATGAGTGCAAAATAATATCTGATATTTTTCATATTTGGCATTGTTTCTTTTGAATAACTAATAGTTAAATGAAAAGCACAAGGATTCTGATAGAGTATTTAATGCTCGTTCGAATGAGCTATTGTTAAACTAAATTTGATTTGAATTCGTGATGCCACAATGCTTTGAAGTCTATGAGTGCAAAATAATATCTGATATTTTTCATATTTGGCATTGTTTCTTTTGAATAACTAATAGTTAAATGAAAGGCACAAGGATTCTGATAGAGTATTTAATGCTCGTTCGAATGAGCTATTGTTAAACTAAATCTGATTTGAATTCGTGATGCCACAATGCTTTGAAGTCTATGAGTGCAAAATAATATCTGATATTTTTCATATTTGGCATTGTTTCTTTTGAATAACTAATAGTTAAATGAAAGGCACAAGGATTCTGATAGAGTATTTAATGCTAGTTCGAATGAGCTATTGTTAAACTAAATCTGATTTGAATTCGTGATGCCACAATGCTTTGAAGTCTATAAGTGCAAAATAATATCCGATATTTTTCATATTTGGCATTGTTTCTTTTGAATAACTAATAGTTAAATGAAAGGCACAAGGATTCTGATAGAGTATTTAATGCTCGTTCGAATGAGCTATTGTTAAACTAAATCTGATTTGAATTCGTGATGCCACAATGCTTTGAAGTCTATGAGTGCAAAATAATATCCGATATTTTTCATATTTGGCATTGTTTCTTTTGAATAACTAATAGTTAAATGAAAGGCACAAGGATTCTGATAGAGTATTTAATGCTCGTTCGAATGAGCTATTGTTAAACTAAATCTGATTTGAATTCGTGATGCCACAATGCTTTGAAGTCTATAAGTGCAAAATAATATCCGATATTTTTCATATTTGGCATTGTTTCTTTTGAATAACTAATAGTTAAATGAAAGGCACAAGGATTCTGATAGAGTATTTAATGCTCGTTCGAATGAGCTATTGTTAAACTAAATCTGATTTGAATTCGTGATGCCACAATGCTTTGAAGTCTATGAGTGCAAAATAATATCTGATATTTTTCATATTTGGCATTGTTTCTTTTGAATAACTAATAGTTAAATGAAAGGCACAAGGATTCTGATAGAGTATTTAATGCTCGTTCGAATGAGCTATTGTTAAACTAAATCTGATTTGAATTCGTGATGCCACAATGCTTTGAAGTCTATGAGTGCAAAATAATATCCGATATTTTTCATATTTGGCATTGTTTCTTTTGAATAACTAATAGTTAAATGAAAGGCACAAGGATTCTGATAGAGTATTTAATGCTCGTTCGAATGAGCTATTGTTAAACTAAATCTGATTTGAATTCGTGATGCCACAATGCTTTGAAGTCTATGAGTGCAAAATAATATCTGATATTTTTCATATTTGGCATTGTTTCTTTTGAATAACTAATAGTTAAATGAAAAGCACAAGGATTCTGATAGAGTATTTAATGCTCGTTCGAATGAGCTATTGTTAAACTAAATCTGATTTGAATTCGTGATGCCACAATGCTTTGAAGTCTATGAGTGCAAAATAATATCTGATATTTTTCATATTTGGCATTGTTTCTTTTGAATAACTAATAGTTAAATGAAAAGCACAAGGATTCTGATAGAGTATTTAATGCTCGTTCGAATGAGCTATTGTTAAACTAAATCTGATTTGAATTCGTGATGCCACAATGCTTTGAAGTCTATGAGTGCAAAATAATATCCGATATTTTTCATATTTGGCATTGTTTCTTTTGAATAACTAATAGTTAAATGAAAGGCACAAGGATTCTGATAGAGTATTTAATGCTCGTTCGAATGAGCTATTGTTAAACTAAATCTGATTTGAATTCGTGATGCCACAATGCTTTGAAGTCTATGAGTGCAAAATAATATCTGATATTTTTCATATTTGGCATTGTTTCTTTTGAATAACTAATAGTTAAATGAAAAGCACAAGGATTCTGATAGAGTATTTAATGCTCGTTCGAATGAGCTATTGTTAAACTAAATCTGATTTGAATTCGTGATGCCACAATGCTTTGAAGTCTATGAGTGCAAAATAATATCTGATATTTTTCATATTTGGCATTGTTTCTTTTGAATAACTAATAGTTAAATGAAAGGCACAAGGATTCTGATAGAGTATTTAATGCTCGTTCGAATGAGCTATTGTTAAACTAAATCTGATTTGAATTCGTGATGCCACAATGCTTTGAAGTCTATGAGTGCAAAATAATATCCGATATTTTTCATATTTGGCATTGTTTCTTTTGAATAACTAATAGTTAAATGAAAGGCACAAGGATTCTGATAGAGTATTTAATGCTCGTTCGAATGAGCTATTGATAAACTAAATCTGATTTGAATTCGTGATGCCACAATGCTTTGAAGTCTATGAGTGCAAAATAATATCTGATATTTTTCATATTTGGCATTGTTTCTTTTGAATAACTAATAGTTAAATGAAAGGCACAAGGATTCTGATAGAGTATTTAATGCTAGTTCGAATGAGCTATTGTTAAACTAAATCTGATTTGAATTCGTGATGCCACAATGCTTTGAAGTCTATAAGTGCAAAATAATATCCGATATTTTTCATATTTGGCATTGTTTCTTTTGAATAACTAATAGTTAAATGAAAGGCACAAGGATTCTGATAGAGTATTTAATGCTCGTTCGAATGAGCTATTGTTAAACTAAATCTGATTTGAATTCGTGATGCCACAATGCTTTGAAGTCTATGAGTGCAAAATAATATCTGATATTTTTCATATTTGGCATTGTTTCTTTTGAATAACTAATAGTTAAATGAAAAGCACAAGGATTCTGATAGAGTATTTAATGCTCGTTCGAATGAGCTATTGTTAAACTAAATCTGATTTGAATTCGTGATGCCACAATGCTTTGAAGTCTATGAGTGCAAAATAATATCTGATATTTTTCATATTTGGCATTGTTTCTTTTGAATAACTAATAGTTAAATGAAAGGCACAAGGATTCTGATAGAGTATTTAATGCTCGTTCGAATGAGCTATTGTTAAACTAAATCTGATTTGAATTCGTGATGCCACAATGCTTTGAAGTCTATGAGTGCAAAATAATATCTGATATTTTTCATATTTGGCATTGTTTCTTTTGAATAACTAATAGTTAAATGAAAAGCACAAGGATTCTGATAGAGTATTTAATGCTCGTTCGAATGAGCTATTGTTAAACTAAATCTGATTTGAATTCGTGATGCCACAATGCTTTGAAGTCTATGAGTGCAAAATAATATCTGATATTTTTCATATTTGGCATTGTTTCTTTTGAATAACTAATAGTTAAATGAAAGGCACAAGGATTCTGATAGAGTATTTAATGCTCGTTCGAATGAGCTATTGTTAAACTAAATCTGATTTGAATTCGTGATGCCACAATGCTTTGAAGTCTATGAGTGCAAAATAATATCCGATATTTTTCATATTTGGCATTGTTTCTTTTGAATAACTAATAGTTAAATGAAAGGCACAAGGATTCTGATAGAGTATTTAATGCTCGTTCGAATGAGCTATTGATAAACTAAATCTGATTTGAATTCGTGATGCCACAATGCTTTGAAGTCTATGAGTGCAAAATAATATCTGATATTTTTCATATTTGGCATTGTTTCTTTTGAATAACTAATAGTTAAATGAAAGGCACAAGGATTCTGATAGAGTATTTAATGCTAGTTCGAATGAGCTATTGTTAAACTAAATCTGATTTGAATTCGTGATGCCACAATGCTTTGAAGTCTATAAGTGCAAAATAATATCCGATATTTTTCATATTTGGCATTGTTTCTTTTGAATAACTAATAGTTAAATGAAAGGCACAAGGATTCTGATAGAGTATTTAATGCTCGTTCGAATGAGCTATTGTTAAACTAAATCTGATTTGAATTCGTGATGCCACAATGCTTTGAAGTCTATGAGTGCAAAATAATATCTGATATTTTTCATATTTGGCATTGTTTCTTTTGAATAACTAATAGTTAAATGAAAAGCACAAGGATTCTGATAGAGTATTTAATGCTCGTTCGAATGAGCTATTGTTAAACTAAATCTGATTTGAATTCGTGATGCCACAATGCTTTGAAGTCTATGAGTGCAAAATAATATCTGATATTTTTCATATTTGGCATTGTTTCTTTTGAATAACTAATAGTTAAATGAAAGGCACAAGGATTCTGATAGAGTATTTAATGCTCGTTCGAATGAGCTATTGTTAAACTAAATCTGATTTGAATTCGTGATGCCACAATACTTTGAAGTCTATGAGTGCAAAATAATATCCGATATTTTTCATATTTGGCATTGTTTCTTTTGAATAACTAATAGTTAAATGAAAGGCACAAGGATTCTGATAGAGTATTTAATGCTCGTTCGAATGAGCTATTGATAAACTAAATCTGATTTGAATTCGTGATGCCACAATGCTTTGAAGTCTATGAGTGCAAAATAATATCTGATATTTTTCATATTTGGCATTGTTTCTTTTGAATAACTAATAGTTAAATGAAAGGCACAAGGATTCTGATAGAGTATTTAATGCTAGTTCGAATGAGCTATTGTTAAACTAAATCTGATTTGAATTCGTGATGCCACAATGCTTTGAAGTCTATAAGTGCAAAATAATATCCGATATTTTTCATATTTGGCATTGTTTCTTTTGAATAACTAATAGTTAAATGAAAGGCACAAGGATTCTGATAGAGTATTTAATGCTAGTTCGAATGAGCTATTGTTAAACTAAATCTGATTTGAATTCGTGATGCCACAATGCTTTGAAGTCTATAAGTGCAAAATAATATCCGATATTTTTCATATTTGGCATTGTTTCTTTTGAATAACTAATAGTTAAATGAAAGGCACAAGGATTCTGATAGAGTATTTAATGCTCGTTCGAATGAGCTATTGTTAAACTAAATCTGATTTGAATTCGTGATGCCACAATGCTTTGAAGTCTATGAGTGCAAAATAATATCTGATATTTTTCATATTTGGCATTGTTTCTTTTGAATAACTAATAGTTAAATGAAAAGCACAAGGATTCTGATAGAGTATTTAATGCTCGTTCGAATGAGCTATTGTTAAACTAAATCTGATTTGAATTCGTGATGCCACAATGCTTTGAAGTCTATGAGTGCAAAATAATATCCGATATTTTTCATATTTGGCATTGTTTCTTTTGAATAACTAATAGTTAAATGAAAAGCACAAGGATTCTGATAGAGTATTTAATGCTCGTTCGAATGAGCTATTGTTAAACTAAATCTGATTTGAATTCGTGATGCCACAATGCTTTGAAGTCTATGAGTGCAAAATAATATCTGATATTTTTCATATTTGGCATTGTTTCTTTTGAATAACTAATAGTTAAATGAAAGGCACAAGGATTCTGATAGAGTATTTAATGCTAGTTCGAATGAGCTATTGTTAAACTAAATCTGATTTGAATTCGTGATGCCACAATGCTTTGAAGTCTATAAGTGCAAAATAATATCCGATATTTTTCATATTTGGCATTGTTTCTTTTGAATAACTAATAGTTAAATGAAAGGCACAAGGATTCTGATAGAGTATTTAATGCTAGTTCGAATGAGCTATTGTTAAACTAAATCTGATTTGAATTCGTGATGCCACAATGCTTTGAAGTCTATAAGTGCAAAATAATATCCGATATTTTTCATATTTGGCATTGTTTCTTTTGAATAACTAATAGTTAAATGAAAGGCACAAGGATTCTGATAGAGTATTTAATGCTAGTTCGAATGAGCTATTGTTAAACTAAATCTGATTTGAATTCGTGATGCCACAATGCTTTGAAGTCTATAAGTGCAAAATAATATCCGATATTTTTCATATTTGGCATTGTTTCTTTTGAATAACTAATAGTTAAATGAAAGGCACAAGGATTCTGATAGAGTATTTAATGCTAGTTCGAATGAGCTATTGTTAAACTAAATCTGATTTGAATTCGTGATGCCACAATGCTTTGAAGTCTATAAGTGCAAAATAATATCCGATATTTTTCATATTTGGCATTGTTTCTTTTGAATAACTAATAGTTAAATGAAAGGCACAAGGATTCTGATAGAGTATTTAATGCTAGTTCGAATGAGCTATTGTTAAACTAAATCTGATTTGAATTCGTGATGCCACAATGCTTTGAAGTCTATAAGCGCAAAATAATATCCGATATTTTTCATATTTGGCATTGTTTCTTTTGAATAACTAATAGTTAAATGAAAGGCACAAGGATTCTGATAGAGTATTTAATGCTCGTTCGAATGAGCTATTGTTAAACTAAATCTGATTTGAATTCGTGATGCCACAATGCTTTGAAGTCTATGAGTGCAAAATAATATCTGATATTTTTCATATTTGGCATTGTTTCTTTTGAATAACTAATAGTTAAATGAAAAGCACAAGGATTCTGATAGAGTATTTAATGCTCGTTCGAATGAGCTATTGTTAAACTAAATCTGATTTGAATTCGTGATGCCACAATGCTTTGAAGTCTATGAGTGCAAAATAATATCCGATATTTTTCATATTTGGCATTGTTTCTTTTGAATAACTAATAGTTAAATGAAAGGCACAAGGATTCTGATAGAGTATTTAATGCTCGTTCGAATGAGCTATTGTTAAACTAAATCTGATTTGAATTCGTGATGCCACAATGCTTTGAAGTCTATGAGTGCAAAATAATATCTGATATTTTTCATATTTGGCATTGCTTCTTTTGAATAACTAATAGTTAAATGAAAGGCACAAGGATTCTGATAGAATATTTAATGCTCGTTCGAATGAGCTATTGTTAAACTAAATTTGATTTGAATTCGTGATGCCACAATTCCTTGAAGTCTATGAGTGCAAAATAATATCTGATATTTTTCATATTTGGCATTGCTTCTTTTGAATAACTAATAGTTAAATGAAAGGCACAAGGATTCTGATAGAGTATTTAATGCTAGTTCGAATGAGCTATTGTTAAACTAAATCTGATTTGAATTCGTGATGCCACAATGCTTTGAAGTCTATAAGTGCAAAATAATATCCGATATTTTTCATATTTGGCATTGTTTCTTTTGAATAACTAATAGTTAAATGAAAGGCACAAGGATTCTGATAGAGTATTTAATGCTAGTTCGAATGAGCTATTGTTAAACTAAATCTGATTTGAATTCGTGATGCCACAATGCTTTGAAGTCTATAAGTGCAAAATAATATCCGATATTTTTCATATTTGGCATTGTTTCTTTTGAATAACTAATAGTTAAATGAAAGGCACAAGGATTCTGATAGAGTATTTAATGCTCGTTCGAATGAGCTATTGTTAAACTAAATCTGATTTGAATTCGTGATGCCACAATGCTTTGAAGTCTATGAGTGCAAAATAATATCTGATATTTTTCATATTTGGCATTGTTTCTTTTGAATAACTAATAGTTAAATGAAAAGCACAAGGATTCTGATAGAGTATTTAATGCTCGTTCGAATGAGCTATTGTTAAACTAAATCTGATTTGAATTCGTGATGCCACAATGCTTTGAAGTCTATGAGTGCAAAATAATATCCGATATTTTTCATATTTGGCATTGTTTCTTTTGAATAACTAATAGTTAAATGAAAGGCACAAGGATTCTGATAGAGTATTTAATGCTCGTTCGAATGAGCTATTGTTAAACTAAATCTGATTTGAATTCGTGATGCCACAATGCTTTGAAGTCTATGAGTGCAAAATAATATCTGATATTTTTCATATTTGGCATTGTTTCTTTTGAATAACTAATAGTTAAATGAAAAGCACAAGGATTCTGATAGAGTATTTAATGCTCGTTCGAATGAGCTATTGTTAAACTAAATCTGATTTGAATTCGTGATGCCACAATGCTTTGAAGTCTATGAGTGCAAAATAATATCTGATATTTTTCATATTTGGCATTGTTTCTTTTGAATAACTAATAGTTAAATGAAAGGCACAAGGATTCTGATAGAGTATTTAATGCTAGTTCGAATGAGCTATTGTTAAACTAAATCTGATTTGAATTCGTGATGCCACAATGCTTTGAAGTCTATAAGTGCAAAATAATATCCGATATTTTTCATATTTGGCATTGTTTCTTTTGAATAACTAATAGTTAAATGAAAGGCACAAGGATTCTGATAGAGTATTTAATGCTAGTTCGAATGAGCTATTGTTAAACTAAATCTGATTTGAATTCGTGATGCCACAATGCTTTGAAGTCTATAAGTGCAAAATAATATCCGATATTTTTCATATTTGGCATTGTTTCTTTTGAATAACTAATAGTTAAATGAAAGGCACAAGGATTCTGATAGAGTATTTAATGCTCGTTCGAATGAGCTATTGTTAAACTAAATTTGATTTGAATTCGTGATGCCACAATTCCTTGAAGTCTATGAGTGCAAAATAATATCTGATATTTTTCATATTTGGCATTTCTTCTTTTGAATAACTAATAGTTAAATGAAAGGCACAAGGATTCTGATAGAGTATTTAATGCTCGTTCGAATGAGCTATTGTTAAACTAAATTTGATTTGAATTCGTGATGCCACAATACCTTGAAGTCTATGAGTGCAAAATAATATCTGATATTTTTCATATTTGGCATTGCTTCTTTTGAATAACTAATAGTTAAATGAAAGGCACAAGGATTCTGATAGAGTATTTAATGCTCGTTCGAATGAGCTATTGTTAAACTAAATTTGATTTGAATTCGTGATGCCACAATACCTTGAAGTCTATGAGTGCAAAATAATATCTGATATTTTTCATATTTGGCATTGCTTCTTTTGAATAACTAATAGTTAAATGAAAGGCACAAGGATTCTGATAGAGTATTTAATGCTCGTTCGAATGAGCTATTGTTAAACTAAATTTGATTTGAATTCGTGATGCCACAATACCTTGAAGTCTATGAGTGCAAAATAATATCTGATATTTTTCATATTTGGCATTGCTTCTTTTGAATAACTAATAGTTAAATGAAAGGCACAAGGATTCTGATAGAGTATTTAATGCTCGTTCGAATGAGCTATTGTTAAACTAAATTTGATTTGAATTCGTGATGCCACAATACCTTGAAGTCTATGAGTGCAAAATAATATCTGATATTTTTCATATTTGGCATTGCTTCTTTTGAATAACTAATAGTTAAATGAAAGGCACAAGGATTCTGATAGAGTATTTAATGCTCGTTCGAATGAGCTATTGTTAAACTAAATTTGATTTGAATTCGTGATGCCACAATACCTTGAAGTCTATGAGTGCAAAATAATATCTGATATTTTTCATATTTGGCATTGCTTCTTTTGAATAACTAATAGTTAAATGAAAGGCACAAGGATTCTGATAGAATATTTAATGCTCGTTCGAATGAGCTATTGTTAAACTAAATTTGATTTGAATTCGTGATGCCACAATACCTTGAAGTCTATGAGTGCAAAATAATATCTGATATTTTTCATATTTGGCATTGCTTCTTTTGAATAACTAATAGTTAAATGAAAGGCACAAGGATTCTGATAGAGTATACAATGCTCGTTCGAATGAGCTATTGTTAAACTAAATTTGATTTGAATTCGTGATGCCACAATACTTTGAAGTCTATGAGTGCAAAATAATATCTGATATTTTTCATATTTGGCATTGCTTCTTTTGAATAACTAATAGTTAAATGAAAGGCACAAGGATTCTGATAGAATATTTAATGCTCGTTCGAATGAGCTATTGTTAAACTAAATTTGATTTGAATTCGTGATGCCACAATTCCTTGAAGTCTATGAGTGCAAAATAATATCTGATATTTTTCATATTTGGCATTGCTTCTTTTGAATAACTAATAGTTAAATGAAAGGCACAAGGATTCTGATAGAGTATTTAATGCTTGGATAAATTTATCTAATATTGGTTATAAAAAAGTTATGATAGGGAAATTAAAAAATATCGGATATTAATTGACACTTAAGAACTTCAAAGTGATGTGGCATCTCGAATTCAAATCCGTTTTGCTTTATTAATAGCTCGTTAGAATCAGCATGAAAAACTGTATTGGAATCCTTGGATAAATTTATCTAATATTGGTTATAAAAAAGTTATGATAGGGAAATTAAAAAATATCGGATATTAATTGACACTTAAGAACTTCAAAGTGATGTGGCATCTCGAATTCAAATCCGTTTTGCTTTATTAATAGCTCGTTAGAATCAGCATGAAAAACTGTATTGGAATCCTTGGATAAATTTATCTAATATTGGTTATAAAAAAGTTATGATAGGGAAATTAAAAAATATCGGATATTAATTGACACTTAAGAAATTCAAAGTGATGTGGCATCTCGAATTCAAATCCGTTTTGCTATATTTATATCTCGTTAGAATCAGCATGAAAAACTGTATTAGAATCCTTGGATAAATTTATCTACTATTGGTTATAAAAAAGTTATGATAGGGAAATTAAAAAATATCGGATATTAATTGACACTTAAGAACTTCAAAGTGATGTGGCATCTCGAATTCAAATCCGTTTTGCTATATTTATATCTCGTTAGAATCAGCATGAAAAACTGTATTAGAATCCTTGGATAAATTTATCTAATATTGGTTATAAAAAAGTTATGATAGGGAAATTAAAAAATATCGGATATTAATTGACACTTAAGAACTTCAAAGTGATGTGGCATCTCGAATTCAAATCCGTTTTGCTTTATTAATAGCTCGTTAGAATCAGCATGAAAAACTGTATTAGAATCCTTGGATAAATTTATCTACTATTGGTTATAAAAAAGTTATGATAGGGAAATTAAAAAATATCGGATATTAATTGACACTTAAGAACTTCAAAGTGATGTGGCATCTCGAATTCAAATCCGTTTTGCTTTATTAATAGCTCGTTAGAATCAGCATGAAAAACTGTATTAGAATCCTTGGATAAATTTATCTACTATTGGTTATAAAAAAGTTATGATAGGGAAATTAAAAAATATCGGATATTAATTGACACTTAAGAAATTCAAAGTGATGTGGCATCTCGAATTCAAATCTGTTTTGCTATATTTATATCTCGTTAGAATCAGCATGAAAAACTGTTTTGGAATCCTTGGATAAATTTATCTAATATTGGTTATAAAAAAGTTATTATAGGGAAATTAAAAAATATCGGATATTAATTGACACTTAAGAACTTCAAAGTGATGTGGCATCTCGAATTCAAATCCGTTTTGCTTTATTAATAGCTCGTTAGAATCAGCATGAAAAACTGTATTGGAATCCTTGGATAAATTTATCTACTATTGGTTATAAAAAAGTTATTATAGGGAAATTAAAAAATATCGGATATTAATTGACACTTAAGAACTTCAAAGTGATGTGGCATATCGAATTCAAATCCGTTTTGCTTTATTAATAGCTCGTTAGAATCAGCATGAAAAACTGTATTGGAATCCTTGGATAAATTTATCTACTATTGGTTATAAAAAAGTTATTATAGGGAAATTAAAAAATATCGGATATTAATTGACACTTAAGAACTTCAAAGTGATGTGGCATATCGAATTCAAATCCGTTTTGCTTTATTAATAGCTCGTTAGAATCAGCATGAAAAACTGTATTGGAATCCTTGGATAAATTTATCTACTATTGGTTATAAAAAAGTTATGATAGGGAAATTAAAAAATATCGGATATTAATTGACACTTAAGAACTTCAAAGTGATGTGGCATATCGAATTCAAATCCGTTTTGCTTTATTAATAGCTCGTTAGAATCAGCATGAAAAACTGTATTGGAATCCTTGGATAAATTTATCTACTATTGGTTATAAAAAAGTTATGATAGGGAAATTAAAAAATATCGGATATTAATTGACACTTAAGAACTTCAAAGTGATGTGGCATCTCGAATTCAAATCCGTTTTGCTTTATTAATAGCTCGTTAGAATCAGCATGAAAAACTGTATTGGAATCCTTGGATAAATTTATCTACTATTGGTTATAAAAAAGTTATGATAGGGAAATTAAAAAATATCGGATATTAATTGACACTTAAGAACTTCAAAGTGATGTGGCATCTCGAATTCAAATCTGTTTTGCTATATTTATATCTCGTTAGAATCAGCATGAAAAACTGTATTAGAATCCTTGGATAAATTTATCTACTATTGGTTATAAAAAAGTTATGATAGGGAAATTAAAAAATATCGGATATTAATTGACACTTAAGAACTTCAAAGTGATGTGGCATCTCGAATTCAAATCCGTTTTGCTTTATTAATAGCTCGTTAGAATCAGCATGAAAAACTGTATTAGAATCCTTGGATAAATTTATCTACTATTGGTTATAAAAAAGTTATGATAGGGAAATTAAAAAATATCGGATATTAATTGACACTTAAGAACTTCAAAGTGATGTGGCATCTCGAATTCAAATCTGTTTTGCTATATTTATATCTCGTTAGAATCAGCATGAAAAACTGTATTAGAATCCTTGGATAAATTTATCTACTATTGGTTATAAAAAAGTTATGATAGGGAAATTAAAAAATATCGGATATTAATTGACACTTAAGAACTTCAAAGTGATGTGGCATCTCGAATTCAAATCCGTTTTGCTTTATTAATAGCTCGTTAGAATCAGCATGAAAAACTGTATTAGAATCCTTGGATAAATTTATCTACTATTGGTTATAAAAAAGTTATGATAGGGAAATTAAAAAATATCGGATATTAATTGACACTTAAGAACTTCAAAGTGATGTGGCATCTCGAATTCAAATCTGTTTTGCTATATTTATATCTCGTTAGAATCAGCATGAAAAACTGTATTAGAATCCTTGGATAAATTTATCTACTATTGGTTATAAAAAAGTTATGATAGGGAAATTAAAAAATATCGGATATTAATTGACACTTAAGAACTTCAAAGTGATGTGGCATCTCGAATTCAAATCCGTTTTGCTTTATTAATAGCTCGTTAGAATCAGCATGAAAAACTGTATTAGAATCCTTGGATAAATTTATCTACTATTGGTTATAAAAAAGTTATGATAGGGAAATTAAAAAATATCGGATATTAATTGACACTTAAGAACTTCAAAGTGATGTGGCATCTCGAATTCAAATCCGTTTTGCTTTATTAATAGCTCGTTAGAATCAGCATGAAAAACTGTATTAGAATCCTTGGATAAATTTATCTACTATTGGTTATAAAAAAGTTATGATAGGGAAATTAAAAAATATCGGATATTAATTGACACTTAAGAACTTCAAAGTGATGTGGCATCTCGAATTCAAATCCGTTTTGCTTTATTAATAGCTCGTTAGAATCAGCATGAAAAACTGTATTAGAATCCTTGGATAAATTTATCTACTATTGGTTATAAAAAAGTTATGATAGGGAAATTAAAAAATATCGGATATTAATTGACACTTAAGAACTTCAAAGTGATGTGGCATCTCGAATTCAAATCCGTTTTGCTTTATTAATAGCTCGTTAGAATCAGCATGAAAAACTGTATTAGAATCCTTGGATAAATTTATCTACTATTGGTTATAAAAAAGTTATGATAGGGAAATTAAAAAATATCGGATATTAATTGACACTTAAGAACTTCAAAGTGATGTGGCATCTCGAATTCAAATCCGTTTTGCTTTATTAATAGCTCGTTAGAATCAGCATGAAAAACTGTATTGGAATCCTTGGATAAATTTATCTACTATTGGTTATAAAAAAGTTATGATAGGGAAATTAAAAAATATCGGATATTAATTGACACTTAAGAACTTCAAAGTGATGTGGCATCTCGAATTCAAATCCGTTTTGCTTTATTAATAGCTCGTTAGAATCAGCATGAAAAACTGTATTGGAATCCTTGGATAAATTTATCTAATATTGGTTATAAAAAAGTTATTATAGGGAAATTAAAAAATATCGGATATTAATTGACACTTAAGAACTTCAAAGTGATGTGGCATCTCGAATTCAAATCCGTTTTGCTTTATTAATAGCTCGTTAGAATCAGCATGAAAAACTGTATTGGAATCCTTGGATAAATTTATCTAATATTGGTTATAAAAAAGTTATTATAGGGAAATTAAAAAATATCGGATATTAATTGACACTTAAGAACTTCAAAGTGATGTGGCATATCGAATTCAAATCCGTTTTGCTTTATTAATAGCTCGTTAGAATCAGCATGAAAAACTGTATTGGAATCCTTGGATAAATTTATCTACTATTGGTTATAAAAAAGTTATGATAGGGAAATTAAAAAATATCGGATATTAATTGACACTTAAGAACTTCAAAGTGATGTGGCATATCGAATTCAAATCCGTTTTGCTTTATTAATAGCTCGTTAGAATCAGCATGAAAAACTGTATTGGAATCCTTGGATAAATTTATCTAATATTGGTTATAAAAAAGTTATGATAGGGAAATTAAAAAATATCGGATATTAATTGACACTTAAGAACTTCAAAGTGATGTGGCATCTCGAATTCAAATCCGTTTTGCTTTATTAATAGCTCGTTAGAATCAGCATGAAAAACTGTATTGGAATCCTTGGATAAATTTATCTAATATTGGTTATAAAAAAGTTATGATAGGGAAATTAAAAAATATCGGATATTAATTGACACTTAAGAACTTCAAAGTGATGTGGCATCTCGAATTCAAATCCGTTTTGCTTTATTAATAGCTCGTTAGAATCAGCATGAAAAACTGTATTGGAATCCTTGGATAAATTTATCTAATATTGGTTATAAAAAAGTTATGATAGGGAAATTAAAAAATATCGGATATTAATTGACACTTAAGAACTTCAAAGTGATGTGGCATCTCGAATTCAAATCCGTTTTGCTTTATTAATAGCTCGTTAGAATCAGCATGAAAAACTGTATTGGAATCCTTGGATAAATTTATCTACTATTGGTTATAAAAAAGTTATGATAGGGAAATTAAAAAATATCGGATATTAATTGACACTTAAGAACTTCAAAGTGATGTGGCATCTCGAATTCAAATCCGTTTTGCTTTATTAATAGCTCGTTAGAATCAGCATGAAAAACTGTATTGGAATCCTTGGATAAATTTATCTAATATTGGTTATAAAAAAGTTATGATAGGGAAATTAAAAAATATCGGATATTAATTGACACTTAAGAACTTCAAAGTGATGTGGCATCTCGAATTCAAATCCGTTTTGCTTTATTAATAGCTCGTTAGAATCAGCATGAAAAACTGTATTGGAATCCTTGGATAAATTTATCTAATATTGGTTATAAAAAAGTTATTATAGGGAAATTAAAAAATATCGGATATTAATTGACACTTAAGAACTTCAAAGTGATGTGGCATCTCGAATTCAAATCCGTTTTGCTATATTTATATCTCGTTAGAATCAGCATGAAAAACTGTATTAGAATCCTTGGATAAATTTATCTAATATTGGTTATAAAAAAGTTATGATAGGGAAATTAAAAAATATCGGATATTAATTGACACTTAAGAACTTCAAAGTGATGTGGCATCTCGAATTCAAATCCGTTTTGCTTTATTAATAGCTCGTTAGAATCAGCATGAAAAACTGTATTAGAATCCTTGGATAAATTTATCTAATATTGGTTATAAAAAAGTTATGATAGGGAAATTAAAAAATATCGGATATTAATTGACACTTAAGAAATTCAAAGTGATGTGGCATCTCGAATTCAAATCCGTTTTGCTATATTTATATCTCGTTAGAATCAGCATGAAAAACTGTATTAGAATCCTTGGATAAATTTATCTAATATTGGTTATAAAAAAGTTATGATAGGGAAATTAAAAAATATCGGATATTAATTGACACTTAAGAACTTCAAAGTGATGTGGCATCTCGAATTCAAATCCGTTTTGCTTTATTAATAGCTCGTTAGAATCAGCATGAAAAACTGTATTAGAATCCTTGGATAAATTTATCTAATATTGGTTATAAAAAAGTTATGATAGGGAAATTAAAAAATATCGGATATTAATTGACACTTAAGAAATTCAAAGTGATGTGGCATCTCGAATTCAAATCCGTTTTGCTTTATTAATAGCTCGTTAGAATCAGCATGAAAAACTGTATTGGAATCCTTGGATAAATTTATCTAATATTGGTTATAAAAAAGTTATGATAGGGAAATTAAAAAATATCGGATATTAATTGACACTTAAGAACTTCAAAGTGATGTGGCATCTCGAATTCAAATCCGTTTTGCTTTATTAATAGCTCGTTAGAATCAGCATGAAAAACTGTATTAGAATCCTTGGATAAATTTATCTAATATTGGTTATAAAAAAGTTATGATAGGGAAATTAAAAAATATCGGATATTAATTGACACTTAAGAAATTCAAAGTGATGTGGCATCTCGAATTCAAATCCGTTTTGCTATATTAATAGCTCGTTAGAATCAGCATGAAAAACTGTATTAGAATCCTTGTATAAATTTATCTACTATTGGTTATAAAAAAGTTATGATAGGGAAATTAAAAAATATCGGATATTAATTGATCGAATTCAAATCCGTTTTGCTTTATTAATAGCTCGTTAGAATCAGCATGAAAAACTGTATTGGAATCCTTGGATAAATTTATCTAATATTGGTTATAAAAAAGTTATGATAGGGAAATTAAAAAATATCGGATATTAATTGACACTTAAGAACTTCAAAGTGATGTGGCATCTCGAATTCAAATCCGTTTTGCTTTATTAATAGCTCGTTAGAATCAGCATGAAAAACTTTATTGGAATCCTTGGATAAATTTATCTACTATTGGTTATAAAAAAGTTATGATAGGGAAATTAAAAAATATCGGATATTAATTGACACTTAAGAATTCAAAGTGATGTGGCATCTCGAATTCAAATCCGTTTTGCTATATTTATATCTCGTTAGAATCAGCATAAAAAACTGTATTAGAATCCTTGGATAAATTTATCTACTATTGGTTATAAAAAAGTTATGATAGGGAAATTAAAAAATATCGGATATTAATTGACACTTAAGAACTTCAAAGTGATGTGGCATCTCGAATTCAAATCCGTTTTGCTATATTTATATCTCGTTAGAATCAGCATGAAAAACTGTATTAGAATCCTTGGATAAATTTATCTAATATTGGTTATAAAAAAGTTATGATAGGGAAATTAAAAAATATCGGATATTAATTGACACTTAAGAACTTCAAAGTGATGTGGCATCTCGAATTCAAATCCGTTTTGCTTTATTAATAGCTCGTTAGAATCAGCATGAAAAACTGTATTAGAATCCTTGGATAAATTTATCTAATATTGGTTATAAAAAAGTTATGATAGGGAAATTAAAAAATATCGGATATTAATTGACACTTAAGAAATTCAAAGTGATGTGGCATCTCGAATTCAAATCCGTTTTGCTATATTTATATCTCGTTAGAATCAGCATGAAAAACTGTATTAGAATCCTTGGATAAATTTATCTACTATTGGTTATAAAAAAGTTATGATAGGGAAATTAAAAAATATCGGATATTAATTGACACTTAAGAACTTCAAAGTGATGTGGCATCTCGAATTCAAATCCGTTTTGCTTTATTAATAGCTCGTTAGAATCAGCATAAAAAACTGTATTAGAATCCTTGGATAAATTTATCTACTATTGGTTATAAAAAAGTTATGATAGGGAAATTAAAAAATATCGGATATTAATTGACACTTAAGAACTTCAAAGTGATGTGGCATCTCGAATTCAAATCCGTTTTGCTATATTTATATCTCGTTAGAATCAGCATGAAAAACTGTATTGGAATCCTTGGATAAATTTATCTACTATTGGTTATAAAAAAGTTATGATAGGGAAATTAAAAAATATCGGATATTAATTGACACTTAAGAACTTCAAAGTGATGTGGCATCTCGAATTCAAATCCGTTTTGCTTTATTAATAGCTCGTTAGAATCAGCATGAAAAACTGTATTGGAATCCTTGGATAAATTTATCTACTATTGGTTATAAAAAAGTTATGATAGGGAAATTAAAAAATATCGGATATTAATTGACACTTAAGAACTTCAAAGTGATGTGGCATCTCGAATTCAAATCCGTTTTGCTTTATTAATAGCTCGTTAGAATCAGCATGAAAAACTGTATTGGAATCCTTGGATAAATTTATCTACTATTGGTTATAAAAAAGTTATGATAGGGAAATTAAAAAATATCGGATATTAATTGACACTTAAGAACTTCAAAGTGATGTGGCATCTCGAATTCAAATCCGTTTTGCTTTATTAATAGCTCGTTAGAATCAGCATGAAAAACTGTATTGGAATCCTTGGATAAATTTATCTACTATTGGTTATAAAAAAGTTATGATAGGGAAATTAAAAAATATCGGATATTAATTGACACTTAAGAACTTCAAAGTGATGTGGCATCTCGAATTCAAATCCGTTTTGCTTTATTAATAGCTCGTTAGAATCAGCATGAAAAACTGTATTGGAATCCTTGGATAAATTTATCTACTATTGGTTATAAAAAAGTTATGATAGGGAAATTAAAAAATATCGGATATTAATTGACACTTAAGAACTTCAAAGTGATGTGGCATCTCGAATTCAAATCCGTTTTGCTTTATTAATAGCTCGTTAGAATCAGCATGAAAAACTGTATTGGAATCCTTGGATAAATTTATCTACTATTGGTTATAAAAAAGTTATGATAGGGAAATTAAAAAATATCGGATATTAATTGACACTTAAGAACTTCAAAGTGATGTGGCATCTCGAATTCAAATCCGTTTTGCTTTATTAATAGCTCGTTAGAATCAGCATGAAAAACTGTATTGGAATCCTTGGATAAATTTATCTACTATTGGTTATAAAAAAGTTATGATAGGGAAATTAAAAAATATCGGATATTAATTGACACTTAAGAACTTCAAAGTGATGTGGCATCTCGAATTCAAATCCGTTTTGCTATATTTATATCTCGTTAGAATCAGCATGAAAAACTGTATTAGAATCCTTGGATAAATTTATCTACTATTGGTTATAAAAAAGTTATGATAGGGAAATTAAAAAATATCGGATATTAATTGACACTTAAGAACTTCAAAGTGATGTGGCATCTCGAATTCAAATCCGTTTTGCTTTATTAATAGCTCGTTAGAATCAGCATGAAAAACTGTATTAGAATCCTTGGATAAATTTATCTACTATTGGTTATAAAAAAGTTATGATAGGGAAATTAAAAAATATCGGATATTAATTGACACTTAAGAACTTCAAAGTGATGTGGCATCTCGAATTCAAATCCGTTTTGCTTTATTAATAGCTCGTTAGAATCAGCATGAAAAACTGTATTGGAATCCTTGGATAAATTTATCTACTATTGGTTATAAAAAAGTTATTATAGGGAAATTAAAAAATATCGGATATTAATTGACACTTAAGAACTTCAAAGTGATGTGGCATCTCGAATTCAAATCCGTTTTGCTTTATTAATAGCTCGTTAGAATCAGCATGAAAAACTGTATTGGAATCCTTGGATAAATTTATCTACTATTGGTTATAAAAAAGTTATGATAGGGAAATTAAAAAATATCGGATATTAATTGACACTTAAGAACTTCAAAGTGATGTGGCATCTCGAATTCAAATCCGTTTTGCTTTATTAATAGCTCGTTAGAATCAGCATGAAAAACTGTATTGGAATCCTTGGATAAATTTATCTACTATTGGTTATAAAAAAGTTATGATAGGGAAATTAAAAAATATCGGATATTAATTGACACTTAAGAACTTCAAAGTGATGTGGCATCTCGAATTCAAATCCGTTTTGCTTTATTAATAGCTCGTTAGAATCAGCATGAAAAACTGTATTGGAATCCTTGGATAAATTTATCTACTATTGGTTATAAAAAAGTTATGATAGGGAAATTAAAAAATATCGGATATTAATTGACACTTAAGAACTTCAAAGTGATGTGGCATCTCGAATTCAAATCCGTTTTGCTATATTTATATCTCGTTAGAATCAGCATAAAAAACTGTATTAGAATCCTTGGATAAATTTATCTACTATTGGTTATAAAAAAGTTATGATAGGGAAATTAAAAAATATCGGATATTAATTGACACTTAAGAACTTCAAAGTGATGTGGCATCTCGAATTCAAATCCGTTTTGCTTTATTAATAGCTCGTTAGAATCAGCATGAAAAACTGTATTAGAATCCTTGGATAAATTTATCTACTATTGGTTATAAAAAAGTTATGATAGGGAAATTAAAAAATATCGGATATTAATTGACACTTAAGAACTTCAAAGTGATGTGGCATCTCGAATTCAAATCCGTTTTGCTTTATTAATAGCTCGTTAGAATCAGCATGAAAAACTGTATTGGAATCCTTGGATAAATTTATCTACTATTGGTTATAAAAAAGTTATGATAGGGAAATTAAAAAATATCGGATATTAATTGACACTTAAGAACTTCAAAGTGATGTGGCATCTCGAATTCAAATCCGTTTTGCTTTATTAATAGCTCGTTAGAATCAGCATGAAAAACTGTATTGGAATCCTTGGATAAATTTATCTACTATTGGTTATAAAAAAGTTATGATAGGGAAATTAAAAAATATCGGATATTAATTGACACTTAAGAACTTCAAAGTGATGTGGCATCTCGAATTCAAATCCGTTTTGCTTTATTAATAGCTCGTTAGAATCAGCATGAAAAACTGTATTGGAATCCTTGGATAAATTTATCTACTATTGGTTATAAAAAAGTTATGATAGGGAAATTAAAAAATATCGGATATTAATTGACACTTAAGAACTTCAAAGTGATGTGGCATCTCGAATTCAAATCCGTTTTGCTTTATTAATAGCTCGTTAGAATCAGCATGAAAAACTACTATTGGTTATAAAAAAGTTATGATAGGGAAATTAAAAAATATCGGATATTAATTGACACTTAAGAACTTCAAAGTGATGTGGCATCTCGAATTCAAATCCGTTTTGCTATATTTATATCTCGTTAGAATCAGCATGAAAAACTGTATTAGAATCCTTGGATAAATTTATCTACTATTGGTTATAAAAAAGTTATGATAGGGAAATTAAAAAATATCGGATATTAATTGACACTTAAGAACTTCAAAGTGATGTGGCATCTCGAATTCAAATCCGTTTTGCTTTATTAATAGCTCGTTAGAATCAGCATGAAAAACTGTATTAGAATCCTTGGATAAATTTATCTACTATTGGTTATAAAAAAGTTATGATAGGGAAATTAAAAAATATCGGATATTAATTGACACTTAAGAACTTCAAAGTGATGTGGCATCTCGAATTCAAATCCGTTTTGCTATATTTATATCTCGTTAGAATCAGCATGAAAAACTGTATTAGAATCCTTGGATAAATTTATCTACTATTGGTTATAAAAAAGTTATGATAGGGAAATTAAAAAATATCGGATATTAATTGACACTTAAGAACTTCAAAGTGATGTGGCATCTCGAATTCAAATCCGTTTTGCTTTATTAATAGCTCGTTAGAATCAGCATGAAAAACTGTATTAGAATCCTTGGATAAATTTATCTACTATTGGTTATAAAAAAGTTATGATAGGGAAATTAAAAAATATCGGATATTAATTGACACTTAAGAACTTCAAAGTGATGTGGCATCTCGAATTCAAATCCGTTTTGCTATATTAATAGCTCGTTAGAATCAGCATGAAAAACTGTATTAGAATCCTTGGATAAATTTATCTACTATTGGTTATAAAAAAGTTATGATAGGGAAATTAAAAAATATCGGATATTAATTGACACTTAAGAACTTCAAAGTGATGTGGCATCTCGAATTCAAATCCGTTTTGCTATATTAATAGCTCGTTAGAATCAGCATGAAAAACTGTATTAGAATCCTTGGATAAATTTATCTACTATTGGTTATAAAAAAGTTATGATAGGGAAATTAAAAAATATCGGATATTAATTGACACTTAAGAACTTCAAAGTGATGTGGCATCTCGAATTCAAATCCGTTTTGCTATATTATATCTCGTTAGAATCAGCATGAAAAACTGTATTAGAATCCTTGGATAAATTTATCTACTATTGGTTATAAAAAAGTTATGATAGGGAAATTAAAAAATATCGGATATTAATTGACACTTAAGAACTTCAAAGTGATGTGGCATCTCGAATTCAAATCCGTTTTGCTATATTTATATCTCGTTAGAATCAGCATGAAAAACTGTATTAGAATCCTTGGATAAATTTATCTACTATTGGTTATAAAAAAGTTATGATAGGGAAATTAAAAAATATCGGATATTAATTGACACTTAAGAACTTCAAAGTGATGTGGCATCTCGAATTCAAATCCGTTTTGCTTTATTAATAGCTCGTTAGAATCAGCATGAAAAACTGTATTAGAATCCTTGGATAAATTTATCTACTATTGGTTATAAAAAAGTTATGATAGGGAAATTAAAAAATATCGGATATTAATTGACACTTAAGAACTTCAAAGTGATGTGGCATCTCGAATTCAAATCCGTTTTGCTATATTTATATCTCGTTAGAATCAGCATAAAAAACTGTATTAGAATCCTTGGATAAATTTATCTACTATTGGTTATAAAAAAGTTATGATAGGGAAATTAAAAAATATCGGATATTAATTGACACTTAAGAACTTCAAAGTGATGTGGCATCTCGAATTCAAATCCGTTTTGCTTTATTAATAGCTCGTTAGAATCAGCATGAAAAACTGTATTGGAATCCTTGGATAAATTTATCTACTATTGGTTATAAAAAAGTTATGATAGGGAAATTAAAAAATATCGGATATTAATTGACACTTAAGAACTTCAAAGTGATGTGGCATCTCGAATTCAAATCCGTTTTGCTTTATTAATAGCTCGTTAGAATCAGCATGAAAAACTGTATTGGAATCCTTGGATAAATTTATCTACTATTGGTTATAAAAAAGTTATGATAGGGAAATAACATATATCGGATATTAATTGACACTTAAGAACTTCAAAGTGATGTGGCATCTCGAATTCAAATCCGTTTTGCTTTATTAATAGCTCGTTAGAATCAGCATGAAAAACTGTATTGGAATCCTTGGATAAATTTATCTACTATTGGTTATAAAAAAGTTATGATAGGGAAATTAAAAAATATCGGATATTAATTGACACTTAAGAACTTCAAAGTGATGTGGCATCTCGAATTCAAATCCGTTTTGCTTTATTAATAGCTCGTTAGAATCAGCATGAAAAACTGTATTGGAATCCTTGGATAAATTTATCTACTATTGGTTATAAAAAAGTTATGATAGGGAATTTTTTTTCATATATCTGTTATGAATTGTCACTTAAGAACTTCAAAGTGATGTGGCATCTCGAATTCAAATCCGTTTTGCTTTATTAATAGCTCGTTAGAATCAGCATGAAAAACTGTATTGGAATCCTTGGATAAATTTATCTACTATTGGTTATAAAAAAGTTATGATAGGGAAATTAAAAAATATCGGATATTAATTGACACTTAAGAACTTCAAAGTGATGTGGCATCTCGAATTCAAATCCGTTTTGCTTTATTAATAGCTCGTTAGAATCAGCATGAAAAACTGTATTGGAATCCTTGGATAAATTTATCTACTATTGGTTATAAAAAAGTTATAATAGGGAAATTAAAAATATCGGATATTAATTGACACTTAAGAACTTCAAAGTGATGTGGCATCTCGAATTCAAATCCGTTTTGCTTTATTAATAGCTCGTTAGAATCAGCATGAAAAACTGTATTGGAATCCTTGGATAAATTTATCTACTATTGGTTATAAAAAAGTTATGATAGGGAAATTAAAAAATATCGGATATTAATTGACACTTAAGAACTTCAAAGTGATGTGGCATCTCGAATTCAAATCCGTTTTGCTTTATTAATAGCTCGTTAGAATCAGCATGAAAAACTGTATTGGAATCCTTGGATAAATTTATCTACTATTGGTTATAAAAAAGTTATGATAGGGAAATTAAAAAATATCGGATATTAATTGACACTTAAGAACTTCAAAGTGATGTGGCATCTCGAATTCAAATCCGTTTTGCTTTATTAATAGCTCGTTAGAATCAGCATGAAAAACTGTATTGGAATCCTTGGATAAATTTATCTAATATTGGTTATAAAAAAGTTATGATAGGGAAATTAAAAAATATCGGATATTAATTGACACTTAAGAACTTCAAAGTGATGTGGCATCTCGAATTCAAATCCGTTTTGCTTTATTAATAGCTCGTTAGAATCAGCATGAAAAACTGTATTGGAATCCTTGGATAAATTTATCTACTATTGGTTATAAAAAAGTTATGATAGGGAAATTAAAAAATATCGGATATTAATTGACACTTAAGAACTTCAAAGTGATGTGGCATCTCGAATTCAAATCCGTTTTGCTTTATTAATAGCTCGTTAGAATCAGCATGAAAAACTGTATTGGAATCCTTGGATAAATTTATCTACTATTGGTTATAAAAAAGTTATGATAGGGAAATTATAAATTATCGGATATTAATTGACACTTAAGAACTTCAAAGTGATGTGGCATCTCGAATTCAAATCCGTTTTGCTTTATTAATAGCTCGTTAGAATCAGCATGAAAAACTGTATTGGAATCCTTGGATAAATTTATCTACTATTGGTTATAAAAAAGTTATGATAGGGAAATTAAAAAATATCGGATATTAATTGACACTTAAGAACTTCAAAGTGATGTGGCATCTCGAATTCAAATCCGTTTTGCTTTATTAATAGCTCGTTAGAATCAGCATGAAAAACTGTATTGGAATCCTTGGATAAATTTATCTAATATTGGTTATAAAAAAGTTATGATAGGGAAATTAAAAAATATCGGATATTAATTGACACTTAAGAACTTCAAAGTGATGTGGCATCTCGAATTCAAATCCGTTTTGCTTTATTAATAGCTCGTTAGAATCAGCATGAAAAACTGTATTGGAATCCTTGGATAAATTTATCTACTATTGGTTATAAAAAAGTTATGATAGGGAAATTAAAAAATATCGGATATTAATTGACACTTAAGAACTTCAAAGTGATGTGGCATCTCGAATTCAAATCCGTTTTGCTTTATTAATAGCTCGTTAGAATCAGCATGAAAAACTGTATTGGAATCCTTGGATAAATTTATCTAATATTGGTTATAAAAAAGTTATGATAGGGAAATTAAAAAATATCGGATATTAATTGACACTTAAGAACTTCAAAGTGATGTGGCATCTCGAATTCAAATCCGTTTTGCTTTATTAATAGCTCGTTAGAATCAGCATGAAAAACTGTATTGGAATCCTTGGATAAATTTATCTAATATTGGTTATAAAAAAGTTATGATAGGGAAATTAAAAAATATCGGATATTAATTGACACTTAAGAACTTCAAAGTGATGTGGCATCTCGAATTCAAATCCGTTTTGCTTTATTAATAGCTCGTTAGAATCAGCATGAAAAACTGTATTGAATCCTAGGATAAATTTATCTACTATTGGTTATAAAAAAGTTATGATAGGGAAATTAAAAATATCGGATATTAATTGACACTTAAGAACTTCAAAGTGATGTGGCATCTCGAATTCAAATCCGTTTTGCTTTATTAATAGCTCGTTAGAATCAGCATGAAAAACTGTATTGGAATCCTTGGATAAATTTATCTACTATTGGTTATAAAAAAGTTATGATAGGGAAATTAAAAAATATCGGATATTAATTGACACTTAAGAACTTCAAAGTGATGTGGCATCTCGAATTCAAATCCGTTTTGCTTTATTAATAGCTCGTTAGAATCAGCATGAAAAACTGTATTGGAATCCTTGGATAAATTTATCTACTATTGGTTATAAAAAGTTATGATAGGGAAATTAAAAAATATCGGATATTAATTGACACTTAAGAACTTCAAAGTGATGTGGCATCTCGAATTCAAATCCGTTTTGCTTTATTAATAGCTCGTTAGAATCAGCATGAAAAACTGTATTGGAATCCTTGGATAAATTTATCTACTATTGGTTATAAAAAAGTTATGATAGGGAAATTAAAAAATATCGGATATTAATTGACACTTAAGAACTTCAAAGTGATGTGGCATCTCGAATTCAAATCCGTTTTGCTTTATTAATAGCTCGTTAGAATCAGCATGAAAAACTGTATTGGAATCCTTGGATAAATTTATCTACTATTGGTTATAAAAAAGTTATGATAGGGAAATTAAAAAATATCGGATATTAATTGACACTTAAGAACTTCAAAGTGATGTGGCATCTCGAATTCAAATCCGTTTTGCTTTATTAATAGCTCGTTAGAATCAGCATGAAAAACTGTATTGGAATCCTTGGATAAATTTATCTACTATTGGTTATAAAAAAGTTATGATAGGGAAATTAAAAAATATCGGATATTAATTGACACTTAAGAACTTCAAAGTGATGTGGCATCTCGAATTCAAATCCGTTTTGCTTTATTAATAGCTCGTTAGAATCAGCATGAAAAACTGTATTGGAATCCTTGGATAAATTTATCTACTATTGGTTATAAAAAGTTATGATAGGGAAATTAAAAAATATCGGATATTAATTGACACTTAAGAACTTCAAAGTGATGTGGCATCTCGAATTCAAATCCGTTTTGCTTTATTAATAGCTCGTTAGAATCAGCATGAAAAACTGTATTGGAATCCTTGGATAAATTTATCTACTATTGGTTATAAAAAAGTTATGATAGGGAAATTAAAAAATATCGGATATTAATTGACACTTAAGAACTTCAAAGTGATGTGGCATCTCGAATTCAAATCCGTTTTGCTATATTAATAGCTCGTTAGAATCAGCATGAAAAACTGTATTGGAATCCTTGGATAAATTTATCTACTATTGGTTATAAAAAAGTTATGATAGGGAAATTAAAAAATATCGGATATTAATTGACACTTAAGAACTTCAAAGTGATGTGGCATCTCGAATTCAAATCCGTTTTGCTTTATTAATAGCTCGTTAGAATCAGCATGAAAAACTGTATTAGAATCCTTGGATAAATTTATCTACTATTGGTTATAAAAAAGTTATGATAGGGAAATTAAAAAATATCGGATATTAATTGACACTTAAGAACTTCAAAGTGATGTGGCATCTCGAATTCAAATCCGTTTTGCTTTATTAATAGCTCGTTAGAATCAGCATGAAAAACTGTATTAGAATCCTTGGATAAATTTATCTACTATTGGTTATAAAAAAGTTATGATAGGGAAATTAAAAAATATCGGATATTAATTGACACTTAAGAACTTCAAAGTGATGTGGCATCTCGAATTCAAATCCGTTTTGCTTTATTAATAGCTCGTTAGAATCAGCATGAAAAACTGTATTAGAATCCTTGGATAAATTTATCTACTATTGGTTATAAAAAAGTTATGATAGGGAAATTAAAAAATATCGGATATTAATTGACACTTAAGAACTTCAAAGTGATGTGGCATCTCGAATTCAAATCCGTTTTGCTTTATTAATATCTCGTTAGAATCAGCATAAAAAACTGTATTGGAATCCTTGGATAAATTTATCTAATATTGGTTATAAAAAAGTTATGATAGGGAAATTAAAAAATATCGGATATTAATTGACACTTAAGAACTTCAAAGTGATGTGGCATCTCGAATTCAAATCCGTTTTGCTATATTTATATCTCGTTAGAATCAGCATAAAAAACTGTATTAGAATCCTTGGATAAATTTATCTACTATTGGTTATAAAAAAGTTATGATAGGGAAATTAAAAAATATCGGATATTAATTGACACTTAAGAACTTCAAAGTGATGTGGCATCTCGAATTCAAATCCGTTTTGCTATATTAATAGCTCGTTAGAATCAGCATAAAATACTGTATTTTAATCCTTGGATAAATTTTTCTACTATTGGTTATAAAAATGTTATGATAGGGGAATTAAAAATATCGGATATTAATTGACACTTAAGAACTTCAAAGTGATGTGGCATCTCGAATTCAAATCCGTTTTGCTATATTAATAGCTCGTTAGAATCAGCATGAAAACTGTATTAGAATCCTTGGATAAATTTATCTACTATTGGTTATAAAAAAGTTATGATAGGGAAATTAAAAAATATCGGATATTAATTGACACTTAAGAACTTCAAAGTGATGTGGCATCTCGAATTCAAATCCGTTTTGCTATATTAATATCTCGTTAGAATCAGCATAAAAAACTGTATTAGAATCCTTGGATAAATTTATCTACTATTGGTTATAAAAAAGTTATGATAGGGAAATTAAAAAATATCGGATATTAATTGACACTTAAGAACTTCAAAGTGATGTGGCATCTCGAATTCAAATCCGTTTTGCTATATTAATATCTCGTTAGAATCAGCATGAAAAACTGTATTAGAATCCTTGGATAAATTTATCTACTATTGGTTATAAAAAAGTTATGATAGGGAAATTAAAAAATATCGGATATTAATTGACACTTAAGAACTTCAAAGTGATGTGGCATCTCGAATTCAAATCCGTTTTGCTATATTTATATCTCGTTAGAATCAGCATAAAAAACTGTATTAGAATCCTTGGATAAATTTATCTACTATTGGTTATAAAAAAGTTATGATAGGGAAATTAAAAAATATCGGATATTAATTGACACTTAAGAACTTCAAAGTGATGTGGCATCTCGAATTCAAATCCGTTTTGCTATATTTATATCTCGTTAGAATCAGCATAAAAAACTGTATTAGAATCCTTGGATAAATTTATCTACTATTGGTTATAAAAAAGTTATGATAGGGAAATTAAAAAATATCGGATATTAATTGACACTTAAGAACTTCAAAGTGATGTGGCATCTCGAATTCAAATCCGTTTTGCTATATTTATATCTCGTTAGAATCAGCATAAAAAACTGTATTAGAATCCTTGGATAAATTTATCTACTATTGGTTATAAAAAAGTTATGATAGGGAAATTAAAAAATATCGGATATTAATTGACACTTAAGAACTTCAAAGTGATGTGGCATCTCGAATTCAAATCCGTTTTGCTATATTTATATCTCGTTAGAATCAGCATAAAAAACTGTATTAGAATCCTTGGATAAATTTATCTACTATTGGTTATAAAAAAGTTATGATAGGGAAATTAAAAAATATCGGATATTAATTGACACTTAAGAATTCAAAGTGATGTGGCATCTCGAATTCAAATCCGTTTTGCTATATTTATATCTCGTTAGAATCAGCATAAAAAACTGTATTAGAATCCTTGGATAAATTTATCTACTATTGGTTATAAAAAAGTTATGATAGGGAAATTAAAAAATATCGGATATTAATTGACACTTAAGAACTTCAAAGTGATGTGGCATCTCGAATTCAAATCCGTTTTGCTATATTTATATCTCGTTAGAATCAGCATAAAAAACTGTATTAGAATCCTTGGATAAATTTATCTACTATTGGTTATAAAAAAGTTATGATAGGGAAATTAAAAAATATCGGATATTAATTGACACTTAAGAACTTCAAAGTGATGTGGCATCTCGAATTCAAATCCGTTTTGCTATATTTATATCTCGTTAGAATCAGCATAAAAAACTGTATTAGAATCCTTGGATAAATTTATCTACTATTGGTTATAAAAAAGTTATGATAGGGAAATTAAAAAATATCGGATATTAATTGACACTTAAGAATTCAAA